>VZSC01004065.1:9517-55563 GCA_013398225.1 Steatornis caripensis
CCCACTTCTATTAATTCAATTTAGACCAATACTGCCTTTTATTTCCTCAGAAATCACTTTTGCTTTTAGGCAGTATATTAGAGAACAAGTACAAATATCAAAAATAATTGATACCTACTATGAAAATTGAAGAAATATTGCCCCAGAGCAGGAAGATGAATAAAAACTGTAGATTTCTCCATGTCTTAAAACACTAGCCAGTCCATAAGCAGCTTGCTAACTTCCTATATTCAAGTTATTAATCTTCTGTGAGTGGTAGATGACATGAAAGTGTCGCTACCCCTCGGATATATTGTGAATGCTCAAACTACACTGAGTCATCAGTGAGTGACCATCCAACCTTGTGCTGAGACACAAATCATGCCACAGAGATGGATAGATAAGACAGATTGCTATGCTAATTGACAGTTACAAACTGCTTCCAAAAGCAAAATGAAGATAAACATTCAGCATCTACCTAGATGTAGAGCCAAATTAGTCCTTCAAATATAAACACAGAGCCCTAACAAAACATCTTGCAAAGCCCAGCAAATTTTAAAACCTTTAGTATTTTTCACTCTTTCTGGCACTTTTCTTTCACTCTTTCAGTCTTTCTAGATGGCAAGGTAACAGAAAATTGGAACAAGCCTTTCTCAAATCACCATGCTGATGTATAAATTCCTGTATTCAGTGGTATCATATAAGTGGTACTGTGATCCAGCTAAAAACACACTCTCTGCAATTGAGCTGAAGAGAGGTCTTAAGGTTAAGAAGAGGAATTCAAATGTCTTATCCTTTTAATGCTTGGACTGCTCAGAATAGGATTCAAGGTATCAACTAATTCCAGTTATGAGTGTACTTCTTGTAAGGCCTATGAACTGGTCTGAGGTCGTCGTAACTACCTATTTACCCTCAGATGCCATTCTTTGAGGTCATTAAGATCATGGACTGAACTGGTTTTTTAGATAACTTCATACTACTCAGACACATATGCTAACACTGTCAATTGCATAGCGGAGCCCTGGCTGCGTATTTCATTGGCACAGAAAAGCTAGAACTTGAAAAATAAGGGTCCATCTCAGATCAGTATGAACTTCTTTTACCTCTCAATTTGACTTAGTAAATATAAATTAAATAGTGTGAAAATAACTGAAAGTTGGGATGAAAAATGGAAAGGAGGAGAATGTTAAACAGTACTGGGCAGTTGATTGTCTGGTCATCCAAACTACGCTTCATGTATGCCAGTAATCGTTTAAAAGTACTTGCTGCAACAGACTACCTTCAAATACCCTCCTGATTGCTCACCTACTCAATGGCAAACTAGAACTTACCTACAGTACTGCCTATCTATGTTGGAAGACAACAATCCCAAATTATGAAAAAAAAGAGAATTAATAAGATCATCCAGCTTTATTAAATGATTCTTCTAATGCAGGGTTTTCTCTTGGCATTTATATACCTCCTCACTGGAAGAAGTAAGAACTATCCAATGGGATCAGCCCATGTGGTAAATCCTGTCTCGCATATCATCTCCAGTGCTATGACAGAGACAGGTTTTCTTCTCTCATAGTAAGGAATAAGGAGAATGTAAAACACTGCTATTTATAAATAGCTTCTAATGTGCCATTCTGAAAAAATACAGTCAAGGTCACCTCAACTTTTCATAGAATCATAGCATGGTTTGAGTTGGAAGGGATCTTAAAGATCATCCAGTTCCAATCCCCCTGCCATGGGCAGGGACAACTTCCACTACACCAGGTTGCTCAAAGCCCCATCCAACCTGGCCTTGAACATTTCCACAGAGGGGGCAGCCACAATTTTTCTGGGCAACCTGTGCCAGTGTTTCACCATCCTTGTCGTGAAGAATTTCTTCCCAATATCTAGTCTAAATCAACCCTCTTTCAGTTTAAAACCCCTCATCACCCCTCATCCTATCACTCTATGCCCTTGTAAAAAGTCCCTCCCCAGCTCTCTTGTAGGCCCCTCCAAGTACTGGAAGGCTGCTATAAGGTCTCCCTGGAGCCTTCTCTTCTCGAGGCTGAGGAACCCCAACTCTCTCAGCCTGTCTTCATAGGAGAGGTTCTCCAGCCCCCGATCATCTTTGTGGCCCTCCTCTGGACTCCCTCTAACAGGTCCATGTCCTTCTTATGTTGGGGGCCCAACAGCTGGATGCAGTACTCCAGGTGGGATCTCATGACAGCGGAGCACAGGGGGAGAATCACCTCCCTCGACCTGCTGGTCATGCTTCTTTTGATGCAGCCCATGATAAGGATGGCCTTCTGGGCTGCATTGATGGGTCATGTTGAGCTCCTCATCAACTAACACCCCCAAGTCCCTCTCCTCAACGCTGCTCTCAGTCCAGTCTCCATCCACCCTGCACCTGTGCTTGGGATTGCCCCGACCCACGTGCAGGACCTTGCATGTGGCCTTGTTGAACTTCATGCAGTTTGCACAGGCCCACCTCTCGAGCCTGTCAGTGTCCCTCTGGATGGCTTCCCTTCCCTCCAGCATGTCAACTGCACCACACAGCTTGTCACTGGCAAACTTGCTTAGGGTGCACTGAATCCTACCGTCCATGTCACCGACAAAGATGTTAAACAGTGGCAATCCCGATACTGACCCCTGAGGAATGCCACTTGTCACTGGTCTGCACTTTGACTTTTCTTGCGAAATAATTAAGAGCCAGACTGAACATAAACATTATTTTATGATGCATTAATTCTTCAAATCAAGTTTAAAACATGTAGCAAGCTTTTTAGAGTGCTGTAAAAAAAGTGTAAAATCTAGATGTATGTTATTTAAGGATCAATTCACTCTAGTTTATTTGCAATTGCATCACTTTCAGATGTAGCAGGTACAGCTGTCTTATTTAAAATAAATACTAAGCATTTCTTGTTTTCAACATGAGAAAGAATGAAGAACGATGCTATGGAATTTATTTTGTTTATTATCTTCATTTTTCGTAATACTTATGCAGACCCCCCCCCAAAAATGCCAAATATGTGAATGTTACTGTATACTTCTTTGATAATTGTAGTATCTATTTTAATGATATTTATCTAATATGAGTCTACTCTGAAAAATAAATAAATGCTCTTTATTTAGCAGGTCTGTTCCCTTCCTGTCTTTAAACTGTTTATTTAGTGACAAACATACATTACAATTCTTTTTCTTTATCAGCAAGCTAAAACTGAAGCTCTGTCTTAAATGAGATCAGCAACTGCTAGGTCTAGATGGACAGCAATAATTAAGTTAGCATGAGAATCAGGCATATGATAGTATAGGAGAGTCAACAGAAAATGTAAGGAGTAGAAGAGCTTTGCTTGAGCATGCTTCGGTAGATAATTCAACCACAGGAGAGAGAATCAAGTCACTCAGTGCCATAAGATAAGCTTTTAAATGGTAGTATGAACAGCATATAGTCATAAATGACTTTTCTAGTAAAAAAAAAAGAAATACTGAAAGCTGGAATTTTTAATCAGTATAGACCTAACTGCAATGAGGCACAATTTCCATAGAAAGGTATAACTAGTTAGTGGAAAAGTTAACAGTAGCAGTGGGAGGTAGAATGATCTGACACTGGTTTTATTTATTTATTTCATAACATTGTGCAAAGAAAGTAAATCTTCCTAGCAGTTTGCATTATTCCTTGTTTGGATCATCATTGTGTTATTATTTCAAGCTGGCTTTATTGCACAAGAGAAGTTACAAGAAAATGGCATTATTAAATCCATTCTCCTCTCAGCATCCTGTAGGATCCTCAATTTAATTTTAACTTCTTTTATTACAGAATCCTGTTTGGTAGGGTTCAGTTGCCAACACATAGCACATTAAATGTTAACAGTTTCATTTTTGGGATTTTAAAACCTTTTATGATATGGAAATAAACCAGCTAAGCTCTCACAGCATATTGAGTATGCAGGGCTATAGCCAGGAAATGCTAAATTAAATCTGAGAGAAAATAAATCTCACAATGCCACAAGTTTCCAACATTTTTCTTTGCCTAGCAATTTTTAATTGTACCCAAGTTGAGTAGAGACAACTAATGCATTATTATTGCTAACATAATGTTGCTGGGAAGTGTGAAAAGAACTGTCTTTAAACGTATGTCACTATTAAAACAAAAATCAATGGCAATTTAATACAAATGAACTCTTCCGCTTCTGATAACCGCTGATGTGTGTATATATGTCTTTTGACTTCTTTCAGTTTTTTTCTTCATATAACCTTCCAGGAGAACCACGTACCTTATTGTTCAATAGGTTTATTTAGAATTGAATGTTGATTTTATTTCATAGGCTGTGTCCTGGCAATTCAAATAAGACCAAATCACTCATACAACATGTTTACTTCAACTAAATGAAAGAAAGAGAAGGAGTGTGAAGAGTTGCAAGAAAATACCAGAAGCACATACCTCTAGTTCTTTCTTGAAATCCTCCTGTAATCAATGATTTTTCAGCTTTTCGATTATTAACTGCTATTTTCATGAGCCTTAAAGTTTTTTGTAACTGCAGAACATGTGCTTAAGATCACAGCAATTTTTTTTAGCACAGTAATGAAGAATAAAGATTACTTCTTTCCTCTTAACAATACTATTTAAACATTTTAATCGGGTTTTCAAATGAAATGGCCTACAAGAAGGCATAAGTATAATTTAGAACTTTTAATATTCTATACCCAAGTCTACATTCATTATTCTGAGCCGTTAGGAATTAGGAAAGGAAATGACTGCTTAATTTGAAAAAAAAAAAAACCCACCAGTAATGATTTTGTGTTGCGGTAATGGAAAAGAAGGCTGTTTCACATCGGAATGGTGAGACTATCAGACCAACGGCCCTATTCACTTACAGCAACTTTTTAGGAAAAAAGGCCAGTAAAGAGTGGCCCTTCCCTGCTCAGCTGCTGAAAATCAGCAAGTTAGGGACCATGTAGACCAGAAACCAAATCCAAGCAAATTGCAGTTAGTGGCCTACCCACCATGAATGTGAGCACTTATCCTCATCCGTATTTGAACATTTTTCTATTCTTAAGCTCCGCAACACCCCGTGGCAGTGAGGACCACAAAATAATCATGTGACATACCTAAAACCCTCTACCCTTGCGCACTCTAAACCTTTTACTCCTTTGCACATTGACAACATATGGTAACATTTTAAAACTTCTATTTTCTGTATTTTAAACTTGGTAAGGCATTGTAAACTCCCTGTATCTGAGTTGTAAGAAATGCTAGTAGTAGTTGCTTGTTGCCTTCTCTATGTCACAGGTACTTTTGCAGACCTCTGTTCTGTCTCTCTCTGACACCTTTTATACTGGAATTATAGGTTACTCAGCTCTGCCTGAAAATCACGCTACACGCCTGATAATCCCTGTCGCCCTCTTCTAGGGCTTCCAGTTGCCTCCACGTAGTATTCAAGACTTGGATGCATCACAGATTCATACAGAAAAACATTACATTTTGCATTCTTTCCCTTTCCTATCAGATCCTATTTCCATTCTTAATGACTTTTTTGACTGCTCTTGAGTACTGAGCTGACAATGTCGCAGAACTAACCACAATCACCCCATGATGCCTGCTTTAAGTGATAACAGTTTCTTTAAGAGTCCATGTCCATGACACATGTAGTATGTACTTAGGGTTATCTTCTTCCTCTGTGCAGTACTAAATGTTACTTACAATTTCTGTTTATATTATCACTGCCAATCCTACGATCTCATTTCAAAAATCTCCACACAAGCACTAAAGCAGATTCTGACATTTGATTTTTTTTTCTTGAAGTGTTAAGCAATAAGTAGCTTCCACTGACTGTATTAGAAATAGTCAAATCCTGTTACTTGGGCATCTCTGATAGGCCTGATTAAATATGTGTGGATTACTCAGGACATAACAGATTGTCTGGTGACTTGAAAATAACCAAATTTTTACTTTAGCATCAGTTATTCTCCCAATATAAGACTTATTCTTTAAAACAAATTTGGGGTAGCCAAATGAAATCTTATGATAAGCAGACAATTATTATGCATTTGTAAAGTTTAACAATTAGTTTAAGATAAAATCGGTGTATTACGTACATGAAATATAAAATAGCTGTTTTCTAATTTAGCATTTTAATGTTTCATTGAAGGGAAAGAATAATAACAAAGATGATAGCATAACACCATTGTACCTCACAAAGGGTCAAATTTAAGGTTATACAGAGAAACTTAACTTTTTCTTTTCTTAACTGAACAATTAATGTGTAACATGAATAGTATTCCTTTAATATTACTTTTTAAAAATAATTCCATAGATTGATCAAAGACTAAACCAAGAAAGAAATCCTATTATGGGACACCATATTGAATCTAATATAATCATCAGCAGGGTCGCCAACTTAAGAGCTACAGCATGAGAATTCTACCTCGTGAGAGATGGGCAGTAACCAGTAGCAGGAGCAGGCTGTCATCCTCCAGACAGACAGGCAATGCAGCGGAACAATGATGACAGACTGCCTGTGAGGATCATGCATGCACCATGCAAACCCCAGAAACCTGAGTTCGTCTTCATTTTTCTAGACAGACATAGCCCCAGTCTGATCCCGCCAGCATCTTATCAGCAACTTTTCGTACCTGCTCTCCATCTCTGTTCCTTGCCCCAGTCTTGTTGCACAGCTGTTGATTACCCCAAACCTCATGTCTCACTATCTGAGAGAGTTGTTGGTTCAGCAGCCCTGAAATTCATTGCTGCTCCTCTCCAGGCTATTTTTCTCCACTGCTTATTCATGGCTCTTCACCCATTTCTCACTTACGTTCTTCCTTGTTCTAAATTTCCCTTCCAAATCTAAGTTTTCTTACCCAATAAATACCAGCCTTCCCTTCTTGTGATTTCCATTCTCACACAACCAGTGACAAGTTCTCCTTCATTTTCACACCCCATCTCACCATAATTCCTTGCCAAACACACTCCTCCTATTCCCCCAGTCTCTTCAATGTTCAAATCTAACAGGAATGGGCATTTGGAGCACAGAACAGAATCTCTCCTGATTATGTTTCTATTTCAGGAAGAACCAGAAAATGTAAGTAGAGAGAAAGATTAGCTTTGGCCATATAATGCTGTGTTCAGTCATGGTGGCTTTCATAACAATCTAGTCAGTATTAGAAAATTGTGAGAAGCTTTGATACACATCAGTGTGAGGAGGGAATCTTAAAGAATTCTACTGAAAAAAATACTAAATACATTTTGGAGGATAAATGAATTGCACTTTCTCCAAAGAAATATTTGTTGCCATTTAAGTAGATTTTCACAAATGCAGTAGAAGTATTATGTGGATTTAGTTTCATCAGCTCCCATATTTCTACAGCCTGAAGCTATGTAAGGAATATTACAATATTTAAAATATAATATCACCACAATATTTAACATAGAATACAATAGAACAGAACAGAACATGAACTAAGCCATGTAATTCTTCCTCCACCCTTTAAATGACCAGCTGCTATGGCTAAAAATAAATGCAATTCAATTTGATGATAATAGTGGTTAATTAAAACTACTTTGAAAATAGCAGTTAGAATTTACACTAAATTTTAAAGCAAAACACATATGCAACCTTTGCTATCTCCTAGATAAACAAATTGAGACCCAGACAAAAACTGAGCATGAAAATATTAACTTGAACAATTAATCTGCCAAAGTTGCAAATGATTTAATAGGAAGATGGTTGGACTCAATGATCTTACAGTTGGACTCGATGATCTTAAAGGTCTTTTCCAACCTGAATGATTCCTTGATTCTAAGAATAAATAAAAGGTATTATCAGTCTCCCCAGATTAATATATGGAATTTATTCTCTTTAAGGCATAGGTGACATGCTGGGCAGGTACACGGTGATATTAGGCAGAGTGATATGACTGTGGAAAACTTGTAATTACGTGTCATATTCATACAAAGGTATCAGTGACCTTCTACATATCTTTTATTCATCACTTGTATAGTAATATCACATCAAAAACATGGTGTAGAATTCACCACATGAATCTGAAAGTTCTACCTACAATACTTGATGATCATCTTCATCCGGGAAACATGGCCTTCAATTCTGTTCCCTCACAAAAAATAACAGGAAACACAGCTAACTCCTTTCAGAAAACATACACTTTTAAAAGATGCAGAATATTTTGTCAGTGAGTGATCTAAGTCAACTCATTAAAGATCCCAAAGGAACAGCTTTCAGGACTCATTACTAAAAACTGCAGTTCTTTTTTCCTACTGTTGTCCTTCATAAAACCATTGTCAGAAAACTGTTATCGATAGTTTTATAACATACAAACTATAATATTAATTGTAATGGTTTAATATTGAAAAGTCAACTCTGTGCATCAATCCAAATGTAAAGGTATTTCCATAAAATATCCTCAATTCAACTAGCAAGTTTATGTAAGTAAACAAGAACCAGTTGAGGAACGTTACTTTCAATACAAGGAGAAAAATCCCCTGAGTCCTCAACTTAATAGTTCTCCTTTTTCTCTCTTCCAATTCCCAGCACCTCCTCCTCATCCAGAAAATGTTATTTTGCAAAGATGCATGTAAAAGAAATCAAACAGGCTTTTCACAGCAAAACAGATAACTCAGACAGCTTTTTCATCCATGAATCTTTAATATCTAGCCAAAGTTAAATGTTAAAGTGAATTTTTTAACAGCTGAAACACAGAAGTTTGATGTTACCATTTTCTGAAGTTAAAAAGGAAGTAAAAACTCAAGATGGTAGTTCTTTATTTTTATGCATCTTTTGCCTGTGTTGTTCATTAAAGACAGAAGGAATGAACATCTAAGAGTGACAGGATTTTTCAACTATAATTTTAATATTTCTGGAAATAGGAAGGCAGATATTTGCTAAAGAGTATATTGTAACTTCTCACTCAGCTGTATTAGTAATGAATGTTCCACAAAACCACTAAACCAAAAAATCACTTTTTCTTCCTACTATCATAGAAAATTTGGTTGGAATGCATCTCTGTAGGTCATCTCATGCAATCTTGAAACAGAATTATTGCCAACACTAGATCAGATCAGCCATGATTTCATCTAGCCAAATCTTAAAAATCTCAAAAAGGTGGACACTTCAAAACCCTTCTAAGCAACCTGTTTCAGCACTACTCCACCAACCTGGTGTCTTTTTTTCTTCTCAAATTGAAATTAGAACACCCAAAGCCAACACTTGCAGCCATTGGTCCTTCTTTACTGAGAAGAATTTGATTTCCTCATCTTTGCTACTGAGTACTTATAGGGTGCTCTTAGATTGCCCCTTAGTATCTTCTTCACAACATTAAACAAGCCCCATTCCCCTCAACATCCCCCTAACCTCCATTTGATTCAAAACTTTGATAGTCTTGGACCCTCTCCTGCTTTTCCTCATCCATCTTGAAGTAGAAGAACAGGAATTGGTCAGTCTTGTAGAAAATGTAATTTTCGGCTGACCATGCTTCTTCTAATATAGCCTAGCATGCTGATTACCTGACTGGCAATGAGAGTGCACTCCTGGGTCCGTGTTCAGCCTGGCACCCATTGTAAGCTCCAGGTTCTTTTCAATGAAGATGCAATTCAGATGTTTGTTTCATGGCCCATGCAAGCGTGTGCAGCTGTTCCACCTGAGGAGCAGACTTCTTACTGAACTTTATGAGGTTTCTCCTGGCCCAGTCCTCGAGTATATCTAGATTCCTCTGGAATATAGCTCTGCCATTTGTTATGTTAACCACTCCCCCTTAATTTATTATGCTCTGCAAATTTGCTGAGGGTGCACTCTGTGTCACGATCTAGGTCATTGATGAAGATATGCACTGACGCCCAAGGTATCCTGAGCTGCTCTGCTCATCACTGACCACTTGACAGATGTCAAGTGATGATCATTACCCTTTGAGCCTACTGGTTCAGTCCATTCCCAACACAGTCTCTTTT
Organism: Steatornis caripensis; assembly: GCA_013398225.1. Taxonomy (NCBI): domain Eukaryota; kingdom Metazoa; phylum Chordata; class Aves; order Caprimulgiformes; family Steatornithidae; genus Steatornis; species Steatornis caripensis. The sequence goes on from VZSC01004065.1 coordinate 19,428, forward strand.
AGTCTAGTCTTCCTCAGCTTTCAAAGAAGAGTGCTGTGGGAGACTGTGTCAAAAACCTGATTAAAGTCTGCCGTTGCATGCAAATGAGCACAGCCTTGCTGGTAGAAGGCTAATGAGCAAGGTGGCAGCATATAATCCAGGAGATACCCAAAAGGCTTTCCAGAAACTTTCCAAACCTTTACAAATCATATCTTCTTCCCAGCTATGGATTAGTTGCACATGTTTATCCAACATTTCCTCAAGTTTGGATGAGAGGCTGCTGGAGGAGTTTTAAAAGGTGCTCCCCATGTTATAGCTTCTCCCTCCCACAGAAGAGGTATGAGAAATACCTTTGCAGCCACTCCCCAGTGCAACTAGTGGAGAAGAGGAATCACCATGAGCCCCACAGTAGATCCCAGACGCACATCTGTGAGAGTTATGGCATGGGTCAGGTATGTCTTTAGAGTCAACATGCTTCTTTTGATGCAGCCCATGATACAGATAGCCTTCTGGGCTGTGAGCACACATTGCCAGGTCACGTTGAGCTTCTCATCAACCAACACCCCCAAGTCCCTCTCCTCAACGCTGCTCTCAGTCCAGTCTCCATCCATCCTGCACCTGTGTTTGGGATTGCCCCAACCCATGTGCAGGACCTTGCCTGTGGCCTTGTTGAACTTCATGCAGTTCGCACAGGCCCACCTCTCAAGCCTGTCAGTGTCCCTCTGGATGGCTTCCCTTCCCTCCAGCACGTCAACCGTACCACACAGCTTGGTGTCATAAGCAAGTTAAAAGAAATCCTGCCATCAGCCTCACTCAAATCACATGTACAAAGAATTATGAAATTGCAAAAGCCTCTTATAGTGGAGAAATTACTGGTCCAAATATTTTTAACTGGCACAAATGAAAATCTGCCTGAAAGTGTTGTCATATTATGACTGCACAAATATTGTGATCAACATGTAAATTAGCCCTGAAAACCTATTATAGCAAGAACCAGGTAGTTTTAATGTATAACACTGCAGTAGCTGGCAATCATTTTCATTATAAGAAATTATGTGAGGAAAACTAATTACAAATGCTGTCCTCAAGGGATCTATAAATTTCTCCAAAGTTATCAATATGATAATTGACCTCCCAAAAGATTTTAAGTCTTTCTAAACTGGTCAGCAACAAAGACTTTCCAAATATCTTCTTATTTTAATGGCAGACTCATCAGCAAATCCTATGGCATTGCACAGAAACTGCATTCAGTATTCCAGTTTATAGTGGTGGAAATCACTGTAAGAATTAACTCTGGCATTTTCAATAGTCCCACTTGACTATAATAATTAGCTACATGGACATTCAAAAAAGAAAAAAAAAGGCTCAGCATTGTTCAAGGATTACATGGTTCTGATTTGAAGATTAGAACTTCTTAGTCGTTGCAGTCAGAGGAGAGGCCTGGTCTCCTGGCTCTTGTTTGGGTGTCTCTTCAGATAGTGCTGTATGATGTATGTCCAGTAGGGAAACGCAATGGTGAGAAGTGCCATTTTTCTTAATACTACATTCATTTTATCTTTATGCTTTTGTATCCTGAGTATCAGTGTAGCATAGAAGCTATTATTACTAATATAATTAAATCCATAATAGCTTCCTCCTCCTTTTCAATAGATGAAAGGAAATACTTGTTTAGAACTCCGAGACTTTAATCTGATTTCCTCTGTTGCACTCAGAGTCTGCTCCTTTTAATCGACAACTTTATTTCTGCCAGCACCACACGCCTTCCACAGAAGGTCATGCTTGTAGAGTCAGCCTCTGCTGCCAATAACGCTCATAGCACAGAAGAATTTAGATATCAGACTTTCATTAGACAGCACACTAGTTTGGGAATCCAGATAGGAAGAAGAACATAGGAGATGAGTATTTCACAGAATATACATGGATTCTCTGGGCATTCATTTTTTTTCCCCCAAATAATACAAAATGGACATCGGTGAGAACACCTCAGTCAAAAACCTGACTGTGTGAGTATTTGGTTTTAATGTCAGGAGTTAAACCAGAAAAACTAACTTGTTTAAAACCAAACTAAAAATATCAGGATAGGAATACAGCTTTCTTCCTAAAAAGATCAGAAAGACATACTAAATAATTTCAATATATATCCTGCATGGTTGTCTGATCAGGTATGCTTTCTACCGGATACCTATGAAACTAATGGGCTAGGACTGTCATTGCCTTCTCTTTTATGACTACTTTATGACTACTTTTCTTTTTCTTTTTTTTTTTTTTTGGTAGAAGTAATTAGAAAGTTAAAATCAGCTACATGGAATACAAAGAAATACAGCACTGCCTAAAGATACTTCTTCACTATCTTACAGGTCTTCTAACTGCTTAAATAGTCTTTTAATTCTCAGAACAGTTTTTCTCCTTTTTTTAGGATTCTCTTTCTGTGACTTCTTGGTCTCCTTAGCTATTATCTACTTTTAAGGTTGCATCTTTTTTGCTGTTTTTAGACTTTGCCAACACATTCTCAGTAATAATGGTGTTGACATCTCATCACAGAAGGATAGAATTTGCCACTACAAGCTCATTGACAAAGCCTACACCACTGTAACACAGATACTACATTGGTATTCTTCCTATACATAAGCATTTTAGAAATTATGAAGTCAGTATTAGCACAGGCAAAGCCTTGATGCACAATTTAATGAAATTAATGTTTTAACTAGTAATTAAAAAATGTAACTCCTGGAACCCTGTGGATAAAATTCATCCTAATTGAATGTATCATAAGTTGAAGGAAAGCAGTGTCAGCTTTGCATCCTCAATTAAAACAAAGGAGAAATTCTTTTAGCCAAGCCAGGAAGCAAGGTGTGGTTTCCATACATTTAGGTCCTGATTGAACACTGTATCATGACTTAGTTGCTCTGATCCAACAAGTTAAGCAGCTTGAGATTGTAATCATATGCAACAAGAAACATGAAATGCAAATTAACAAGTTATGAAGCTGATGAATACATAAGTGGATGAGATTCTTTGGCTTGAGATACACAGTAGGTCAGGTTAGATGATCGGAACAGCCCGCTCCTAGCTTTAAACACAATGAATTTATAAATGCTGAAGCACAGAAAAAAAAAATAATTTCTCATTTTCTGTGGCACTAGACATTATAACGAGGGCTCATTTTACAAACATAACAACTGTCGCCTTCTAATTGAATGGCAGCGCTTTTCAAACAAAAAGATAAATACACACTGTCTCATCAGTGACATTCAGTGTTGATGTATCACAAGGCATAAAAGAACCCTCCCAGTATTTTCCTATGTGTCTTTTCTACCTGGACATCAACTACATAGATAAAATTCTGCTACCATACTTCCATATAGTAGTCTCAATCTCTTTGGGATTATTAAAAAAAAAAAAGGAATGGAAGGAATTTCCAGGGTCATTTTGCTAATAATCATGTCAAAGAATCCCTTTTATAAAGGTATCAAGTGCCACAGCATAAACAGTTTCCTTTTAACCTCCATGTTCTCAAAGAAAATTGTTTCATATTATGGTTGCTCTGATGGTTTAGCAACTTTTTCATTTCCCTCCTATACATATATGTAGCCAGTTTATATAAATTTTTTCTTTTCCCATAGCGTTTACTCTCCATGACATCTACCTTTCAATGTATGTACACAAAGCAATTACAGGCTCCTACACCCTCCCTTTCACTGAACTAACCAAGCCGGACCTTTCCGAGTGTGCTGTCACGGGCAGGTACAAACACACACAGAGTCACTCCACCCATACAAGCTGTGAGCCACATGAGTCACTGATCCTGAGGTCTCCCAGTTGTGCTGGTAAGGAGCTATCGTGGCTAATACACCTGTTAAGAAGCAGAAAATTTTGCTCATTGCCAGCATTGCTCTAGTGCAGCCTTGTTGTTTAGGAACTAGTGCAGGATTGCACCCAGACAATACGGACCTCAGGTCAGCATTCCTTTGTGCTGTCTTTCTCTTAGTTGTCTTCATGCCTGTAACAGTTTCAATTCATCTTCCCTTGAACATGAGTGAGAAGAACTATATGCTGTATGCTACTGCAGGGGCACTGAATGCTTGACCTACGACCTTTGCAATCATGATGAAAGGTAACAAATAAAGAGAAGCATCTGACCTGGTGTAGTCGTCCTCCACAAGCATGTGCTTTGGAATGGGTGAGTATCTTCCCGGTGAGATAGGGGCCAGGGATGCCTTGTACTCTAAAGTGCCATTGTTTCCAGAAGAGAGTATATGATTTTCCATCGGTGGAGAATAAGCTGATGGTAAGAATAAACATTTCTAGTTAGCCACCTTCATGTTTGATTAGATCTCAGAACAGCACCGTTTTTTCAGTTAAGTACCAAGAATGTGCTCATTGATGTAAATAACATTACAACAGAGTCCTTGCCTGAGAGAGCTTAAAATGTAACAAGGAAGAATGAACACTTGGAGTTTTCCTGAAAGGTTAATAATAATACTAATAACAACAGTAATAATTATAATAATAAATAATAATAATGCTGGCTCATTTGCAGAGATTGGCTCTGTAGAGGAGATCTGAATAAGAAAGGATAGTTTGAGAGACAGGAAACATTTTCTTCAATTAGGACTGACTTGAAGAAGGAAATGTAAATAGGAGAGAATGGGATTAAAAGCACAATCCTCTTTTTGGCTCCAATACACAGCCATGGGACTAATGTAGTAAGAGCTTAATGCAGGATAAGAGCGGGAATTTTATGTATGGCAAGAATTATGTATGGCAAAGATTTAAAGCTGTGCTCTACTAACTGTGCCAAAATTCCCAATATAATTGAAATATCAGTACCCACACAGATGATATTTAGATCACAATAAATCTGTATATTTAAAACAGAAAGTGGATATGAATCTCTTGCATATTAATGATTAATAATGAAAATTACAGGACTATGCTGTGTGATTCTATATTGGGTCTGTGGGTTTTGCTGTTTGCTTGCTTTTTGCATTTCTGAAGTTATTGGGGATATTTATGACTGGAGAGATGTGATAATAGTTGTGTTTAAATCTCTAGTTAATGTAATTAGAAAAGGAAATGATAAATAGGAAAAACAATAGTACGTGCTTCTGCAATGAGCTGTGATTAATTTTCTCATGAGAAGAAGACAGCTAAACTTTCTAGTACTAGTTTCAGTCTTTCAGCTGCTGAGATACAGAATGCTTCAAAGCAAAATATCTCCACAGGGAAAGGCCATTACCCATTCTGAAATACTCTGAACGTGTAGGTATAATGAAAGGTCCCTGAGGATAAATGAATCTGTATGCACCAACAGCCTGGGATGGACTACTGCGAATCTTTTCAACCTTTACACTCCCTCTGGAATTACTTCTGTCTTCTCATATGTTGCTAATCTATAATCTGACACAACAAACCACACTGTTTTAGAACTTCCAAATTATTATTTTGGAAAGTATTATAAAGCAGGAGATTGGATAGAAACATTTAGCATTTTTACTTCTTGGGCTTTGCTACAATCCAGACCAGATTGCTACTAAACAACATGATTGCCATCTGTTGTAACATTTGCTAAGTAAATAGGTATACTCAGCACAGTTGAGTTTACCACCTGACGTGCATGTTACAAAACCTTCCCTTCTATTTTTATGGAACAGTCTGACTAAGGAGGATTACAGATATTTAGCTTTTCCCTCATCTTTGTCAGTCCATAGTAACAACACTATGCAAAAGTACAGAAAAAAATGTCTAGCATTTACTGAGGAAAATCTACCTTTCCCAGTCCTTGGTTGGCCTTAAGTGCCCCTAGGATTACTGGCAGGAGATCAAGATGGGTATGGATCAGTTGCTGAAGCTCTTGTCAAAAATTAGACCGCCATCCAGTTGTTGGATGATGCAGCCGGTCCCTGTTGGTAGTTGAACCCAAGGCAGACAGTATTTAACGAACAACTAAATGAAGGCAGGGGATTTCAGTAATGAACTGTTTAGAACAACAGGCACCAGTGGCATAGAGAGCGGCAACTAAAATGTTAAGCTCACTGTGAATGAAATGGGAACGGGAATGCCTGGGTATGGACACCAAAAGGACTGGCAGAAGGGTTATAAGAATGGTGTCTATTGGTAGCACCTAGATTTGTCCATCCACCAATACTCAATATAACTACATGAAGCTTGTCAGGACAGCCTACACCCAAACTGAAACAAAGAGTCAAGCCATTAAGAGATGATGGCAGGAGATAGAGACTAGACTGGAGCCTAGGACAGTCAGATAAGGCGATAAAAGCGAACTGAGTAAGTTAGGAAGACATGAGTAGGTGGGACACATGGGAGAGACAGAAGATCCTAATTGCTGTCATCTCCTTAAGGGTACAAAAAGCACATAAGCAAGGAGGTTGTCAACCTAAAAAGAAGATATATGTGTACGATAAGGACTTCATAGCCACCCATCCTTGTACTTGGTCATCTCAGGGAGTCCTGGCGATGCACCTGTATGCACATCTTTCTACCTGAATGCTGGACGTGAGTCTAGATGACTTTGAGTGTGTGGATATGATAGCCTGATTGAAATCAGTTTGTTTTAAAATAAAATAATCTTCCCTTGCTATGAGATGCTTCGCTGAGTTTTACTACATTGTTTCAACAACTTTTCCTACAACAGAGTGTACATTGAATGCAAGGACAAATAAGGCATGTGTCCTCAGTGAAAAAATTGCAGATGAATATATATAAAGTTAATGGACAGACTGAGAATAAAGCAAAGCAGAACAATAATTTAGCAATTGGATATACACAGAAAATAGGTAAATTTGTGGAAGTAGAGCAGTGATTTTTACATTCTAAGTAAATATCCTATGCAAATATTATATTCATTTTCTCAGACTTTTCACTAAGTCTGTACAAGACGGTTTGCTGCTTGTTCTGATTTTTTAGTGGACAGAGAACTCTAGTTTACAAATCTAATCATATTTCAAAATATATTTGCATATACTTATCACCGTAATTGTCACAAGAGTTAACAATTCAGTCTGATCATCTGGAAAATGGCTAACTGGAATCATCAATACTTTAGCAGGGTTAAATTATTTGTAATACTTCATGAGCGTAGCATGCTTAAGTGGCAATAAATATTTCATTTTTGTAGCCTTCCAAGCTGTTTCATAAACTGTAATAGGGTACTTTGAACAAGCCATGAAAAAACCACAGTCTTATGACAAACTGATATCTCCTACAAAATAAGATGCAAAAAATCACTTACAGTGAGTAATATCTGGTGGGCCATAAGGATCAGTCATGTAAATGGTGGTGGGCTTTCCAACTTTCAGATACACTACATCGGATGTGTTCTTCAGTATCGCTACTGCCTCTTCATGGGTAACTTCTTCTAAACTGTAATTATTTACCTTAAAGGAGAAATCAGACAGGTGAGTTGGGATGCAGAAATAGACACAAAAAATGACACAGTCTTGCAGTGATCCCTGTGTTGGGAAAAATGCTGTAGACAAAGAGCACTGAAGATTACAGAAGCAGTATTGCAGTAAGGTAGAAGATACAGTTTTCCTAGCACATGCATATTCAAAGACTGATGCAACAGTATTGATAATAATGCAGTATCATAATGGGTCAAGATGACACTTGGTCTTGCCAGTAGAAAAGTTCTTTGTGATATTCTGCTACCAGTATCATCACTAACATAAAACTTTATTTAATAATCATTTAATAACACCACATCATTTACAGAAACTGCCTACATTATTTGATCTATCAAGATGAACTTCCAAATTCACCTCTTAGCATGCATTGTTGGGACCTCAGAAATACTTAACACTCCCAAGTCTTTCAATCCCTGATATGATATTGACTACTGAAACAAAAAGAGGTACACAGCAGTACACAGAATAAGAAGCTGGCTATGATGTGCAGGAAATGAAAAAGGGCAGTTCTGGATAGGGGAAAAGGGATTTTCAGTGTGAAAGTTTGTCATTTTTCTGGAAGAACAGGAAAGAGTCATTGAAAAAGTAAGAGAATGTGGTACTAGTTCTAGCTAGTGCTAGTACTAGTACTAGCTTTATCTGAAAATAAAAATACTTAACAAGAGCAAGGATAAGAGGAGAGGACTGCAGATTAAATAGTGAAGGAAACAATGACAATAAGCCTTCTCTATTTATGCTTTACTTGCAGAAAAAGAAAATCAAATGTGCCAAAAGTGGTTTATTGTAGAAGCATATAAAATTTAATCACATATAAATCTACTATATCCACAGAATGTCAATATCAGACTGCCCTTCTATAAACAGAATAGCGAACAGTCCATGCCCCAAAAAGCATACATCCTGAACATGGAAAATATAGGATAGAGGAAAGAAGTAAAGAAGGGTGCAGATACAGGCTTCAGACATGTGGTGTAAGCCAACAGAAATCATGGACTCACAGAATATTTCCAATTTGAAGGGATGCATAAGGATCGTTCAGTCCAAACCCTTGCTCCTTGCAGGACTACCTAAAACTGAACCATATAACTACGAGCATTGTGTAGATGCTGACAGGCCTGACAGGCTTGGTGCCATGACCACTTCCCTGGGGAACCTGTTCCAGTGACCTACATTTCAAGGTGAATGTTGTACATTAAATATTTTATTGTGATTTAGAGTGTTGTCCTCCAACTTCTACAGTATTGCAAGGATTTCTTGTAAAGCTTAAGCAAGATAAAAGAAAAAGTAGCTCCTCAACTATAGTATAACATAGTACAGCTGTAAATCTTAGAAAAAAATTACATACTTTCTAGGGAATTTAGTATCAGTAAATTATCAGAGACCTGGCTGTGACAATAAGCTACTGCCAAAGGGTTTGGTAACTGGAAAGAAATCCAGCTATTATGAATCACTGGAAGACTCTTCATACCCAGACAATTTCATCAACATCAAGAGAGAATGATTGCTACTAGCCAGTATGGCTAAATGTAAGGATTCTGTTCAAACTTTGTTCCTTGTACAATTCTCAGACTTGGTTTTAAGGTTAATTGAAAGATGCATTGTCAGGCATGTTATGACCATTTGGCATGAAGAGCAAGGATACAACCTTACACTCAGAAGAGCGTTGCTGACACTGTATTTTGACAAGTCTTCCATTTCAATAAAAATCTGATACCCACCGTCTATAAACTTCTCTGTTTTTCTTCGTTATGAACAGCAGTAACATACATATGCACTCTTAATAAATTAAAGCCTTTTAAATTACTAGTCTGATAGCAAGAAGTAGTGACTGAAATTAAGCTTTTCTTGTTTATGTATTTCAAAACTGTCAAATACTGAAGATTCATACTTTTGGAAATATAACCACACAGATCGCCTTCCATTTTCTCCTTCCCATTCTGTCTGTACATTGTACCTATCTTGTTGTGTTTCATCCTAACTGCAAGCTTTTCAAAGCAAAGAAAATATCACATAATAAGCTCCCACTATGCTGCTGCTGTAAAAAAATGTTCTTAGTAAAAAAAAAAGACACAAAATGAAATATCATAGTACTGTCTGGATTTTTACTTTTGGTATTTTTAGGAGTGTATGAAAACAATTAAGACACAAATTGACTTGTAATTTTTGTTCAAAGTTTTTTTCCTGGGAATCTAGGTGATAAAAATTGTTGTTAGTGCTTTACTACTTCCATTACAACACACTTGGGTGTCACAGTTGTGCAGCTGGAGGATAACCAGTCATTTTAGAACCAGAAAATTTATTGTGATCCACACAAAACTTGTATTTGCTATTACAGGTTCTACTTCTTCTCTCTCTGACAATAACTTTACAGCACAGGTATTTTGCCAACACTGTGTACACGTTCAAATCTTGAAGTTAAGGTAAGAATTAAAGACCAACAGATTCTAAACTAAGAATTAATGTCTGAGCAGTTATACCTTATCTTTAGACACGTTAAGATCCTAGAGATCATTGCAAAGTTTATGTACAGTGACTTTTTTTCTCATTTCTAGTGTATGTACAAGCTTAAGTGTGCAGAATATTGTTGGAAACTGAAATACATAAAGCTGTAACTTGATAGAACTTGAAAGAAGGTAATGTATGAGTGAAATCAAGTTAAATGGGGAACTTCAGATAAAAGACACTGGAACAAAATTTGAGGAGAAGAAAGGACCCTTCAAAGTAAATAAAATTCTGCTGTAAAAAGTATTCCAGCAACATATACCAAAATTGCTATTCAAACTCATTCCAAATATATGAAAAATTAGAGGTTTCTCGTCTCTAGAGAGAACACTCCTAGAAAGAAAATTTGCTACCAATTAATTTTGTCCTGGACTGCTCAGTTCTCAGTAAAGAAATAAAGACAGACTCAATGTAAATCAAGAGCAAATAAATAAATACATTTTAAAAACTCCACGTTGATTCCTTCATTAAGAGAAAGATTCTCAGTGGTGCCATAAGGTCTCTTTTAAATGGGAGCTCTTTGAGAAGGAGAAAAAACCACTATCCTTAGTAATTGCTAACATCAATTTAGAATTACAGTGTACAAAATATACTATGCATTCCCCAGTTTCCTTCCTTGCTTTGTACCTACAATTCCTCTTACTACTACTATGTGCATGTATGAAATGCTTTTCTACTTTTTGGTCATAAAACAATGATTACAAATAAAGACTTCTATGCATTCTGATACAGAAAAATGAAAACCTGAATACATTGAAGAATTATGTGGTTCAGCTCCCTCGTATTATTGCAAGATGACTGTAATATGCAATTATTTACGTCTCTGAATATCATTCTTCAAAGCATCCTGTCAGAGAAGGTGATTGTTAGGAAATATGATGTTGTGGTTGTTTTTCATGGTAAGATTTATAGAGAGAGGAGAATTTCTCAGAATCTCCAAGACAGACTATCTCTTGAGCTTTTTCTTGTTTCCATAAAAGATACTAATTTTAACAGGATTTCAAGTACTAAATCTGGCTTTTTCAATGGTTGTGGCATAGTCAATGCATGGCACCAAAGCTTCTCTTCTTCCTATCGAGATGACCTTAGTGGAGCGTAGTTTGAAAAAAAAGAGCTGAGTCAAAGGTAAAGAAGATAAAGAGCAGGAGACGCACATAAAATAAGAAATCAAAGTGTGTATAGCATACAACCCTCTGAGAAGCTGAAACTTGTGTGCAGAAGGGCTGACGTCAGAGCTGAGTGGGTAGAACAGGTACCACATGCCAACTTTCTGGCTCTAAGCCGCCAACTTAAGTAGCAATAAATTAAGCGGGGAAAAAACCCTAAGGCAAATGCTAAAAAGTAAGTTTATCTGAGTGGTCAGTTAGTTGCAAGAGTTGGATGCTTGAGGAACAAAGTGCTGTGACAGGACCAAAGGAGAGCAGTCAGAAGGAAAACAGGCATGGAGCAAGTGGGGCTTTAGAGAAGTTGTACATACAGAAAATTCAGAAATGCAAACAGCATCTGAAGTAAAAAAAATAAAAAAGAATTAGGAAAGCTGTTTCTTTAAACAGAAAGTATGTAATACAAAGACATACTGATACTACAGGAAAAGAATAAGTGGAAGAAATAATATAGCAATAGAGAAGGAAATTAAAGATACAAGATACAATCAAAGAAGCTATTTGAGTGATGGGGAAAATCAGTAAGAAATGTTGCCAAAGAGAGATATAAAAAGACTGTTCCCCCCCCCCCCAAATAGCATAATCAAGGCAATGAAGTGTAAACCTAAGCAAGGATTATCTTATTTGGAAGTTTTCCTAGATTCATGTCATAAAACAAAGGCACTGAGAAGTAGCTAGATTGAAAAGCTTAGAACCTCCAAAATTACTGTAGAAGTGCTCTAAAGCATTACTTCATTCACAACAGCATAAGATGATAACAGAATAAGAGCTCTGGAGGAATAAGTCTGCCTTATTTAGTTTTCTTTTTTTTTTAAAAGCAAATTTGTTCCTTTCTTCTGTTGATTTAGGGTAAGAGATATTTGATTCACTCAATAAATGAGACAAAGAGGTGATTGTTACCTTGCTAGTCGTAATGTTTCTTTTGTGTAATATTCCACTTTTCATTCAGAGAGCGGATTTTCCTGAGTGAATCCGGAGTGAACATTTGCCAGCGATGGCACACCTGCGATGTGCCAGCTGTGAATCTAGAATGCTGATGGTCTTTTAAAAAACTCATCATGATTCAAAATGTTGTGAAAAGTGAAAGTTTTTTCCATGCTGAAGACCAATCATTCGTCCTAAGGATGTAAATCTGTTTGGATTAACTAACAATTTATAATCCCATGGACTCCTGAGTTAGTTGTGCAAGTGCTGGGCTCTGAATAGAAAGAAACTGTCTATCTTCAGATGACACAATCTGTTAATGCCTCTGAAATTAACTTCCTTAGATTATGAATAGTTATGGGCTAAGTGTCCTAAACCAGATCTGCTCTTTGCAGAGACAACACATGCAAGTTTGTGTTTCACAGACAAAAAGTGAGCTGTGAGCTTCAGGCTTCAAGCAGTGTGTGCACACACAGTGCAAGTGGCACTGTACTGTATTAGGCCATCATTTTTCTATCCTAGTTTATGCTGATTTTGTTTAAAAAAATGTTTTTAAGGCTACTGAAGTGGCATAAGAATCAGACAACTGAGAAGGGGCAACCGGATGAGAGCATCACTAGAAGAAATAAATTGGGAAGCTTACTGCTGGGGTACCATCCAAAGACCAATCCTAGCAAATCAAATATTTGAATGCTAGATAAAGCATTACAGGGCCAGAGTCAATCACAGTGTAAATGTGGCTCAGAGCCCAGCGCTGCATCAGAAGGGATGCAGCCACCTCTGAGTTAGTTCACTCTTCACCTCAGAGCACTGTATTTTTCCTAGTGTGTTTCCTTTGTGCTAGTCAGTCAGTACAACCTGCAGATCAGGTACTATCTGTTCAGAGTTTTCTTCTTTTATGTCTTTCTTTATGCCATAGGAGCGTAATACTGCATCTGTGGGCGCTGTTACTTGAGCGAGGAATGTGTGTGCTAGGAGCCATTCACAGCAAGAGAGCCTGGATGATCTAACATCCATGTTATACATGTGTTAAGGGAGTTAGTTTGCATTACATCTGGTCCGCTGACTAGAATGCCTGTTTGCAGCTGCAATGCAATACTAATTAGGAATACCCCTGGACCACATTTTCTGTTGCAGTTTCATTTCAATTTGTTTTCTAAAAGACCATCCCACAAGGCAGCCAAAATCACTTTAAAAGTGCACTTCTGATCAGAACCAAATGTTAACCTAGATGCATCTTAAATTATATGCTCTGATTACTTTAGCACAACATGATCCTGCATCCACATACGTTCTGAAAGAAACAGAGACTGGTAGGGGATCCTGTAAGGAACACATCAACAACTGTGCAATCACACTCCTATTGCAGCCCTATGAAGCCACCAGACAATAGCATGGCTTTTTTCAGTACAGAATTGGGTAGGAAGCAAGCCTAAATTTCTGAAAAGAAAAATGGCTCTTGTTTCTCCTTTCTGGTGTCAGCAACAAAACAGAATCAAATTAAAGCTCTTGGTATGTGAGTAACATCACTTTTCCTATAAGCATGAAGAACCCCACAAAAGCCTGACCTCTCTAGCTACATGGGCCAAGAAGCAACAGGCTAATGGATATGGGTCAAACATGCAAGGGTATTTTGGTGTAGAAGACAAATTTTCAAAAAGCTAATTCTTATAAGAGGTAAATATTAGCTTAAATCTTCTTTTAAAGCCTATTTTTTTTTTTATTTTTCCCTGAAGAAAACCTTGCTTCTAGCTATTAGTGTTTTTTTGTACTAGGAAAAACACACCGTTCTGAACTGATTTCTCATTTATCAATTCTGTAGATAAACTCCTCCAAAGTGAGATGATGGTATCACATAAAAGTAAGTGACTATTATCTGAGAGGTAACAACTTCTTAAACCATTTTCCAGCTCTTCCTCATCATCACTATCAATGAACTGGACGAAGTGAGGAGTGCACTTTCCTCATGTTTGCAGATGACACCTCAGTGTGACGGTAAGCCCATATACTAGAGGGCATGATTGCCATTCTGGATAGGCTGGAGGAAGGGGCTGACAAGAACTTTATGACGTTCCACAGGGAGAAATGGTTAAGTCCCGTCCCTGGCACAGACTAACCCCCTTCAACAGCACAAGCTGGGTACTGACAGCCTGGCAGCAGCTCTGTGCAAAAGTGTTTAGGGCTCCCAGTGGACAGCAAAGCTAGGCATGAACCAGTTATGTGTCCCAGCAGCAAAGAGGTTAACAGGATCCTGGGCTGTATGAGCAGGGGCAGAAACAGTTGGCACTTAATGAGTGCAGCTAGATACTGTGTTCAGTTCTGGTCCCTGCACTACAGGAAAGACAACAAAATGGAGCAAGTTCAGGGGAGTGCTACCAAGATGGTTGGGGTTGGAGCACTTGCCCAGTAAGGAGAAGGTGGGGGAGCTGGCCTTGTTCAGTCTGGAGAAGGGATGCCTCTGGGGACAACTAGCACCAGCCCCGCCGGTGCTAACAGGTAGGACATCAAGACACAGCTAAGCTTTTCAGAGTGGCATGTGGTAACAGGATGAGAGACAACAGGCATATGTTGAAACAAGACAGGGTCAAACAGGTTATAAACAAAACGTATTTTCCTCATGAGGCCAGTCAAGCAGTAGAACAGGTTTCCTGGAAAGGCTGTGTAAACTCCATCCTTGGAGATTTTTGAGATTCAGTTGCATAAATTCCTGAGCAATCTCATCTGACCCTAGAGCTGACCCTGAATTATCGTGTTAGTCTATGATGCTCTGTATATGATTTCCCTTCATTCTCTTCCAGTGCAAAGAGAAGCAACCTAGCTAAGACATCTAGTGCAGTCGTATTCTCACCACAGGCATTACCACCAGCAGTAGTAGACATTATTGTAGGCATTACCACCAGAATACAGTACAGTTTCCTCCTAGCTCTAAGCCTTCTGAGCAGATCTCTGGTCTGTTCCTTTCACGTATATCTAGAAAAATCACCGAGTTCAGTTTTCAGCTTGAGCACTCTTAATGCTTCCTCCAGTAATTTTCCTAATGGGCACCTCAGGATTATTCTACCTTTTACCTATCTTCCTGTGGAAGTGATCAGGACGATAGGCCTTAAGAGCAGGCTTAGTGCCTCAGAATCGTAACTGCACAGACATGCCCTTCCATAAATTTCACAATAATCACAACCCTCAGTATTTATATAATACATCCTCTGAATGCTTAACACACTATTAGCAATCTGCATTTAATAACAGTAGGGTCACCAACCTCAAAATGCTCAAATGGCGCCTAATTGGTTTACATTTCGATAGTAGTTTTTTTCTCTTTTATTACATATTAAATTTTAATGTATTTGATTTTCATATTCTTTGGGATCTGAAAGCATTTCACGCAAACTTATCAGAACACGGATACAAAAATGAAATAAGCCTCCCAGACGTTGTGAGAATTCCGGAAGGATGACAAATTCTTGTAAATTTTATAGAGAAATGACGGTAAAAAAAAATCAAGAAAGGATGCATTACTGAGAAAAATAAAAACAAACACAAAAGGAAGTGTTCAACTATATAATCAATAAGGAATCAGTGAAGCAGAAGTAGGACCATATAGATGACAAGGGTAATATAGTGTTGATATACTGCCAAAAGAAAGTAATGAATTCTTTCACTCAATTTTCACAAAGGAACATGAAGTAAATGCCATGAACTGACAGACACTTCACGAAATAGTTATAAAGACATCAGCATGTCTTGTTGGAGAAAACCAGAAAATATGGCTGTAATCTGCCCGAATATTAGAAATAGATTTTGATCTTGTAAATTTATCTCCAAAAATATAATAGCTAAGGTATACAAAGAGCAAGTTGACTAGAATTTTCTTATGCAACAGTGAAAAGCGTGGGCTGAAAGTACATAAATAGTGGAGAGCAATATTATGATTGATTTTTTTTGCTCATTTTACTTTCAGCGATAAAAGAAGATGACAGTAAGTAAAGAACTGCTCCAGACTGAAAGGAAGACAGTATAAAGACATCAAACATACTGAGAATGACCGCTGCTCATTTTCAGAGGTCAGATTCAGGAGTATAAACTTGTCACAATGAAGAAATATCTATATCTGACCACACTGAATCACAGGTTCAAGACTCAGAAGAGATGTTTAATAGACAAGTTCTATAAAAATCTGGAAAGAACACATTTATACGTAGTGGCGTATAAAATAATTCTTTTTCTATTTAACTTCATCCTGATTAAATTACACTGGCAGGGAGTCTGCACCTGTTTTTCTGAATATATTATTTATTACCTCAAGTGAATTGGAAGAAGTTAAGAGTAAGGTAACAAAAATTTACAGATCATGCAAAATCCGCGAGAAATCCTCATCATGAAAAAAATCGACAGCTGAACACAAGCAGATTTGCTACAAGGTGCAAGATAACAAAATAAGGTGCAGATTTAACAAATACAAATAGACATTTCTATAGAAAAATGAGCCAAAACTTCATTATACAACAACGAATGACTTTAACTTTACTGTGCTGAGAACCTGCAAAGAAGAAATGTGAAAGAAATTTCTAGTTTCATTTTGATTTGATTTTGATAACATCATTTGATCCTTAAGTTGTTTTATCTGTCCACTTGGGTTAGTTAAAAAAAGTCAGAGTCACCAACCCAGCAACCAAGTGCCTTTCCAGTTCTGTTTAATACCCTGTATAAAATGCATGGTCATCTTCACATGTGACTGGAACCCAGCATCCCTAGTCAAATAAAGAAAATCAGGCACAGTTTTGCAGGCAGCGCAAAAAAATCACGGCAATTTTTAACTGCTTAGATATCACGTCACAAACTAGAGCTACTGCAGTACATTTTTTTCACGGCACTCATTCAAAAAACATTTATCTGCTGAAATCTACTCAAATGCATTGACATGAATACAACTTGACATAGATTAACTTCTGCTGATTCACCAGGGTCAGGATTTCCCCTCAACAAAGAATTAAACAAACTCTGTGAGTGGGAAAGAATTATCTACAAGGAGCAATGTACTAGCATTGCAAATATCAGGAAGAATTTCTTGAAGTGAGATACATCAGAAGACTAAGTACATTTCTTCAAGGAAAAGGATGGAAAACATATATTTTTTAATATCTGTATGGAACATACACATAAAGCATTCCTACATGTACTGAAATGCAGGTAATAGTCCACTGACGGTGGCTACATGTGAGTTTAGCGGCATGTTTTCACATCTTTCACTTTTCTTAAAACTATCAGTAGAATCAGTACTGCTGTAATATATAGTTTGTCTAATATCTTCTTTTCAAGATTTCTGGTGCACTTTCACTTGTTACTGATGTACATAATACGTTTATTCTCTTCTTAGTTAAAGGTTTGTCTAAATAATATAACGCATTGCCTTCTCTTCATAAAATGTTAGTTTTCCAGAGTAATGCTTTTTTAACTACAGTCTCGGAAATATATATAAAGAATGGGAAAAAAATGAAGATGATGGAAATAAAACTCATAATTACTATAGAAGTTGTAATGGTTACCTCCAGAAAGGTGTATGGTGAATGAAAGTTCTTATAAGAAACAATCTTCAGCCAAATAAAATATGGTTTAAATTTGTCATGCGTACCATAAGAAGTCTGTCTCCAACCTGCAACCTCCCATCTTTTTGCGCAGCTCCTCCATCAATAATCTTGGTGACATAAATGCTGTTGTCTCCAGGGATGTGTTGGTTTCCAACCCCTCCTGCAATACTGAATCCCAGACCTGGAGAAGATATGAAAAACAAAACATTAGCAATACAATATATAACATTAAAGAGGAGTGCAAGAGTAGCATATATTTAACTACTGTACAATTGCAGTATTTTTTACAGAAATCCAAATCACATAAGAGATATTTGAGGGGTCACTCCTCTTACTTTTCCTAGAAGGTCAGGGACAGAAAGAAATTATGGAAATTCTCTGTCATGTACAATTATAGGAAGGTAGAGACAAAAAGAATTGAATCAGTGATGATTCTATACCCATGGCTCGTCCTCGCCAGTGACCAGTGCAGCCTACATCAAGAACTTACGGCACAACTTGTAATGACTAGTAATAAAACTCTGAAGCTTGGAGTTTATTTTGTTAAATATTGGTAAAAAATACGCTACCAGCTATGAGAACAAAATTAAAGGTATTCCAATTGTTCACGTAATATGAAAAGTACTTGGAGATGTACTGCAAATTCTTGTAGCACCACAGTGAAAGGTCTGTGAAAGCGGAAGAGAAACGGTGTAGATATTTACATTTAAATCTGCTTTGCATATTTTTCTAGGACACAAATGTCTTTGGCTATGGATGCATAAAATAAGAAAGCAATAGTCCTTTGTACATATATAACTTCAGTGATATGTGAAATTCCTAGATAAACACCCTAAGAGCCAAACTTTGGAACAATGTCAGTACTACATGCCGATATGAATTAGGGAAAGGAAGGCAAAATAAATAGAAATTGAGGGAAGAAAAAAAAGACAGCTTTACCTTTTTCCTGCTTTTTCTATCCTCTGACATGTTGCGTAAACAGACAAATCATTGCTTTCATTTATAATAACATTTTTATCTTTCAATCAGAGAAAAGACAGAAACTACTGTGCTTTATTTCCATAAAAATCTACTTCATACAGCTAATTTTTCATAGATCATACGGATAATGCTTCAGCTTTCATCTGAACAAATAAGCTGTTACTGACAATAACCCCCTTAGATTATTGCTCCAACCAGACATTTCTCTTTTAGCTGTACAGAAAAAACAGTTACATCTATTTAGAGAATAATCACTAGTTTTATCTGTGAAATCTATGCTGTTCAGTCAGTCTTAAAACAAATATGTTAGTAATAGTTGCAGCCTGAGCAGGAAAATGCAATAGTAAAAAATGAGTTGCCTGGAATTTAGCATTTTATTGCAAACTCCACTTTGCAGGCACCAGTCTGACTTGAGCAATAAAACTTAAGAAAGGGTATATTTAATACACATAGGCTTTTTTAGCAGCTGCATCAGTACAGAGACAAGTTTTTTTTTTGGATAATTAAATCTTTTTGATTTTTTTTCTCACATTATTTTCATTTGATCATTATTTTAGCTTAAAAGAGATGTGAGGTCAGATGACATAATGGACTACTTAATGGATAGTGCCAAAACAGTAAATTACAAAAAGAATTTATCTCTCAAATTGAAATACTACTTAATTAATTAAGATGAATATTAACAATACACATGAAGTTAATTCAGAAGTACAGGATAATTAAAATAAAGCTTTATTTAATTTTCAGCTAAAGCTGGTGATCACTGTTACCATTTATGCACTACTGATACAACAACTACAAGAAAAAAAAGATTACGATTTCTTCAGCATGGAGGAATTTGTTCATTACCCTGGGAGTACTAACAAAGAAGCAAAAAGGTATCCTAGAAAACATCAAGAACGGAAATTTTCTTTAAAATACTCATTGTGGACAAGGAACAATAATGGACAGGGAACAATGATTGAATAATGTTTCTTGGTGACATAATTATCACCCTTTTGACCCCAAAAAACATATGCATGTGCTTCTACCAGCAAAGTGAAGATCTGAGAGTATTCCAGAATGATGATGAGCGCAAATGAGTGGGCTAGACTGCAGCCAGAGAGGTTTCTTCAGCTCTGCTGCTCACCTACGGCATGACCTTGGGAAGATTAGATTATGGTACGCTTCGATACCTTTCTCTCCCCTTTATTAACACTGTAGGCTTGTAAAGGCCAAGGTAATTTCTGGCCATATAGCTCGTCTGTACTTTGTTCAAAGGGGTTCTAAATCCAACCTGGTCCTGCTGCAGCATAAGCAGATAGTAGCAAAGATAACTCCTTCCATTTTCTGCAGTGCTGAGTGGGGTGTGGTGTTTGCTGTCTGTTTGCATGGGTGCATAAAAACTTATGTATGAAAGAAACCACAAAAAAAAAAAAGCCCTAAACCATGTTACTCCTATTACAAAAGTGAAGTTTACAATGATGAAAGGAATAAATTTTTCTACTTCTCTAGTCTACCCGAAATATATCTGCCTTACAATGTATGGGGCTACAATGCACTTGTAATCAGGGTCTGCCTTTGGGATCCAAAAAACCAGCACTGAGTACAAGATGTTTAACAGAGCAGAATATGACAGGGGGAATACCGTGCACAGAAAAAGAGAGAGTAGGTAGGAGAGGCAACTGAGGAAGAGAGAGATTTTCCATCGCTTTCCTATTGATAGTGGTTTTGTTTCATTGCCCAATCATACTTGCCTTCTTTAAAAGACGACTTCCTGGGAAGAACGGGGAACGGAACAAGGGCACATTTAATTTTACTTAAATGACTTTTCCTGATTGCTAGGGCACTAGGAAAGTACACTACAATAAAGCTTTTGGGTAGGATTCATACGACCAAATTACATCACATAACTATGCTAATCGTTTATGCTACCTTTATAATCAATGAAAATTCATTAAGGGCCTTTAAAGCATGATTCATATCATCTCAAAGAGACATCTGAAAGAGACGCGATGAATCACACTCGGTTTCTGAAAGGCTGGAGGCTGGATGTGGGAAGAGGTGGGTGGCAAGATGAGTGTTATAAAAGTTCACCACCTGAGTTAGAGTTTCACCTCCATTTAAGCTGAAGGTTTCTGTTTTGTTTCAAGACCTCAGAAAGGTTTGTACATCCCTGGTGTGGATCCCTCTTGTCACTAGCTACATTAAGTTAGTTTCATATCAGATTCTTACTCTATTTTAAAAACAGAGAATCATCCAAACATTTGGGAACAAAGGCAGCAAGATGTTTTCTAAACTTAGTCTTGTTCATCGCTTTACTGAATTAAAAAATACCAAAATAAAATAGCATATTTAATTGCAGAATTTTCTTCTTATTGACTCCTGTGGTTAGGAAAACAGTACCATCAGAACATAGAGGATCAGGACTCACTTTGAGGAACATCCGCCCTCTCACTTCCTGATTTGCTAATGTGTAATCTGCTTCACAGCAACGCCTCAGCTTGGACAGAGTGCCCAGTTTCCTCACAACAGGAATTAGATTAAGGATAGGCTTAGAACGGGGATAAGGAAGATTTTTTTTTTTGTTTTTTATGATGAGGGTGGTGAGATACTGGAACACGTTGCCCAGAGAAGTTGTGGGTTCTCCATCACTGGAAGTGTTCGAGGTCAAGTTGGATGGGGCTTTGAGCAACCTCATCTAGTGAAAGACAGGGTTGGACTAGATGAACTTTAAAGGTCCCTTCCAGCCCAAACCATTCTATCATTCTATGGTTCTATGAGGAAGAGAAGACTACTCTAAGATGAAAAAGGAAAGATAACTGAATTTAATACTGGTGTACGTACAAGTCAAACTCGCATTCATTCAAAATCACTGAAGAGAATAGGCACGTATAAGACTGGATCAATGTGTAAACTAGCGAACATTAATCATACTCTATTTCCTTCCATTTCCACTGGATAGGTGTTTGTGAAATTCATCTGTCTTTGGGTTCCACAAATGCTGATCACTGATCCTGTGGATAGTAACATGTGTAATAGTGGAATGAGACAGGAGACACTACTGTCATCGCAAAGAGGAAAGGGGACAGGGGAAAGAGCTGTTCCATCAAAACTGGAAACTGCAGAAAAAGTGCTTCTATTAAAAATAGTCAAGGATGTTTAGTCATATCTTTTCCATGGATTATCAGTAAACAAAGTATTAAAATATTTGAAAGGGAAACCAAGCCATGAAAAAAAAATAGTTACAACCAAAACAATTCAAAAGTCTCACAAGTCTCAGTCATAACAATTTCAGAGAAGGGTCACCAGTGACTATTTACATATATTTTGCATTATTTGCTGCACCAGATACACATTTTAAATGCATCACTATATTAGTGAAAACATACGTTCTAACTACTTTACTGGTAAAAAGTAGTCATGGAGACTTCCCCTATGATTAGTCCAGCAACAGGTGCCTCGACGTGATAATAATAAAATCCCTGTTTAAGACACAGGGGATGAATCACACTGTGGACATATCACTTACCAGTAACCAAAGAGGGACCCTAAAATATCAACTGCAGCTAGATAATGTCAGCTTTCTAATAAGTCATGAAGTTAAATGAAACTCTCGCTTATAACCCAAATGCAATGTTGCATTTTGCTACTATCCTACATAGAGAACCAAGCAAACAGAATGAGAATTTTAGAGGGCAAATCCAACACGAGTTTCACAGTCCTAGCTGGGAACCTCCAAGTAATGGGGGAATCAAAGAAAGTGGAATTTAAGTCATAACCTTAAAACGTAATTAAGGAGTGTTTGATTTGCAGGTAGTTAATCAAACCAATGTGCTCTAAAGACATAAAATGCATAATTCCTAACTGCTGGATTCCTGGCTTTACCACAGCATCCCTTACCATCAATAAAGTGACCTTCTGAACACAGGGTAAATTGGTGGATCAACAAAATGCATAGGACACATAATTAAAATAGTAGGGTAGAAACAAATGAAATATGAATGAAAATGTGCATGTAAGCACCAGAAGGAAGAACAAAGGTTAGAGAAATTATGTGTATTGACAGCACAGAACATTCCTAGTGCTAAAACTAAAAATGGGTTGTTTCTGTCAAGCCTGGACAGAATGTCCAGACCCTGTTAAGACCACAACACAGGTGTCCTGTCAGCAAAAGACCCTGTATCCTAACAGCAACGCATTGGCAGCAAGGTGCCATATGCCATTCTCTTGTGTGTAAGCGCAAAAGGAAAGCAGATGATGGAGGAAAAGACGTGTGTTTATTAATTTAAGAAAAACAGGTAATAAACAGTTGTCTTGTCTAAGACTTAGAGACTGAAGAAAGAAATATTAAAACCAAAGGACCACCCCATAGCAACAGTGGACTCCTAGAAGAAATAAAACATCTGTCCAAAAATGATTTTATAGTCACCAATCAAGAAAATGCCAAGGGATGTGGTAAGGATTCAATGTCCCATGTCCTTTGTGTTACACACAAGTGAGCCAGACCACCTCGGCAAATGTGTCCTGGGGTTTGTGAGGATGTGAGTTGAAACAAAGAGTGAATGAAATATATGAGGGAATGGGCAAAGTGTGTAACTCATTTGGAGTTTTCATGAATAAATATCATCCTCTCTTCCTGTATGATCTCTCATTGCGTTTTGCCACAACCATTTTCTATAGATGTGAAACAAATCGATTTGTTCCAGAACACTTTATTAACTCAGATTTTACAAAACTTTTTCAGGCAGCAAAAAAAGATAATACAACCAGAGAGTACCCATGCAACAACTTGCTCCACTGAGGACCTTCCCTGGCATTGCGAGCCTGGCTGTGCCATGGGACACTTTGACCACACTCCTGTGAGCAACCAGACAAGGCAATGAGGAACTCAAACTGAAGTAGCTCCTGTCTTTCCACAGACCAGCCACTTCGACAACACTCAGTTGCAAAAAAAAAAATATAGCTCCATCTTTTTTTATTGTTAAAATTACTTAAGTTTACAGAGCCAATATTTATATAGTCTATTTTTTCCTCTGAAAGGGAGGACAGTATCATACTGAAGAAGCTACCGATGAAACTGTCAAACCTGGAGTGACGAAGCCCAATCCAGGCTTCTAATTAATCAAATTCCACTTGGAGAGAGGAAAAGAATATGGGTAATATAAAAAAAGCTTTGACTGATATAATTTGATTGACTTGTTTTGAAAGGTACCACAGTTATATCTAGTGCTTCATGAATAAACAAACTGAAATAAGGTTAATTATAAACAAGGGAGCAGCAGGGAATATCTCCCTTTGCCCGTTTTCTCAAGCCTCTAGCTGCCAATTTTGGTTTTCCTGGAGGAGAGAGAAAGCATATTTTAAAAAGTAGCACCCCATAATTTTAATAGGTGTGACTTACGATTACTGTTCATTATTGACAAGAGTGCTTTATTATTTGTTACACACACAAAAATGAAATACATTACAAAACAAAAACTAAAATATGCTTCACAATAATTATACAATGTTACAAAGAGGGACTCATCTTCCTCTACAGAGCTCTCTTTCTGTCTTTTTCATCCCATGAATCAATTCCTAAGAAACTTTTAATCCCAAACATACAAAATGTCACTTTATCTCATCTCCTTCATGTTGTATCAGTAGATTCAAACATCAATTTATTTGAGTGAGTTCTTATAACAATTCCTATTCTTGACTCATGTGACAGCTTATATCAGAAGGACTTACATGAACAAAATTTGACTACATTTTGTTCTGTGGATGAAAATGTCAGTCTACTAAGTACAGTATGATTCATAAAACTTTAACTAATATTCACAACAGATTTAAAAGCTACCTACTTTCATTGCCATCATTAATTCCTGTTTCAGACCTTGCTCCCAGATGACTTCAGAGGGCTCTTTTTGTAACCAACAATTCGAGGATAGACTCGATCTGGAAAAACACACGTCTCTACAAATCTAACTGAGCCTATTGTTACCTAGTGTTTCTTTCTAATGGCCTTGGGTTAAAAACTTCAAGCATCTTCTTTGCTGTTTTGACTTTTTTTTTGCAGAAATAGCTAGTGTTCTCATTTATTTCCCAGTTGATGTCAGATAGAATAAAAATCATGTACAGTGCCACCAGGTAAGAAGAATATTCTCTGAAACCACCTAACACAAGGAGAAAATTATTGTGCCCTTCACACAGTGTGTCAATTATATACTCATGCCTTCAGGTATTTATCCAGCAGTTGTTCCACAGTTCCTTTGTTCTTGCCCACAGCTGTTTTTATAGTTATTATTTTCATTAATCCCTACATTCTGGCTGCCAGTGCATCACCTTTCCAGACTGTATAATCAACAGAGATGCCAGATTTCACTAAAGCCTCTACTGAGGATCAAACCGGAGAGCACACACAATGCTTCTACAGTGTATGGCCAACATGACTGGATACAGTTTGGCAGTTGTGATTATACAGCAGGCAAAGAAAATCCTTTCCCTGCAGACAAGCACTGATTGCAGAGCAACACTGATGCATCTGTCTGAGGGACTGGATCCTTCAGAATCTCAATAAGAGAGGACTTAGAACTTTTCCGTAGAAAGGCAGAGTTTGGTCAGAGTTTTTAGTAGAAAGTAAGCAGTAAAATTTTATGTCTTTCATCTACCTTTATCTGCAGAAATTTTAAACACTGCAAATTCATTTTTTTAAAAAAAATCAATAAACCAGTTCTAATTTTAACTATTCTTAATTTAATTAAAAAAAATTTAATCGACATTTAAAACACTACAGTAACACAATTTGTCTGCGCATTCTAGCACAGGAAACTGCAGAGATCTGTTCTCACAGCTTACTTGATGAAAGGGAACAGAGATAATGATGTCACAGAGAATAAAATATTTTCAATACACTGGTGCATATGTACATTCGCATCACCCTAAAAAGCTCTCTGAAGGACTACAGGCTTGGAAGAACGGCAGCCAGCTAAAACAGTGGGGGAGAGACTGTGGTAGTAACTGCAGGCTGGTGATCCAGTAGACAGTGATGGCAGGCTGATTTTCGTACTTTTGATTGAGAATATCTAAGCAGGTTTGCAGTCTCAATTTCAAATTTTATATACTGCTATCCATACCATTACGAAGCATATGTAGTTTTAAATTTTGGCTACAATGCTGCTACCTACAGCTCCTTATATCTATTCCAAAACAGCTATGTGCTGGGATGTCCCAGAAAGCTCTCTGCCTAACATTGCTTTCTCTGAGCTTGCTCAGGGGAATGAAACATGTTACATCTTTTCTTTGGACACAAGGGGTTCATCAACATCACCTGAGACCCACAAAAGTCAGAAATGCAGATAAGTTCACAATATGGAAAAAAATCTGGATATTTCTGGGATATTTTTTAAACTGAGTTACTCTGCTCTGGCCTCTGAAGCAAATTGAAACAACTACAGCTATTTTCCAACTGCTTTTTCATTCTTTTGGGCATCACAATCAAATATTGCAGTCAAATCTACTGGGTTACAACAAGAAAGAAAGGAATCTGTTCTCAGGACACAGGGTTATACTTCTTGGCTTAAAAAAATTGTTTACGCTTCCAGTCAGAAAGGAGATCATAGGAAAGTGAGAT
Organism: Steatornis caripensis; assembly: GCA_013398225.1. Taxonomy (NCBI): domain Eukaryota; kingdom Metazoa; phylum Chordata; class Aves; order Caprimulgiformes; family Steatornithidae; genus Steatornis; species Steatornis caripensis. The sequence goes on from VZSC01004065.1 coordinate 45,583, forward strand.
TATTGTGCAAATGTTAACGTACCTGCAAGGCAGAGTGCATGCTTAAAAACAATCATGCTGTAGGTACAGTAGATAAAGCATTGATTTTACATTATCATAGCAGTAAAGCTAATCCTTCCGCAATCCTTAATAAGGCATTGAAAACACATCTTGTTAAATTACATTGCTATTTGTAGAAATTTGTAAAAAAATGCTCTAACACAAATGAAAACAATCTCTTCTTTCCGTTCAGTTTTGTCGTTAGGTTTTTCCAATATGAATTTTTTGCCTGCATGTATTTATCCCTAAAGATACCTTCCCTTCAGATGTAGTTGAAAAGTCAGGAAACAATAAGCTAGTCAAATACACTTAGAGTCTCATTAGAAGTTGAGTTTATTCTATATTTTCACATATGTTTAAATTAATTAGGAATAAATTTCCCAGAAAGCACAATGAGCAGTAGCCTAATTGCAGAATAGGAATTCTCAAGAATACTTTAAAATTTCTATTGAAAAGAGAAGACAATATTTCTAATTATTCAAAATAAGCTGATTTTTAAAGCATTAATGAAGGTTCAAGTTCACTGAAAATCATATTAAATTACATTGTCACAATTTTATTAGCATAAGTGCAAGAGAGAAAATGATTCCATTTTTGACATTTTGGCTGAATGTGATGTGAACAGAATATTAAAGACAACTCTTTTACTTATTCTATTTTTTTCTACATTAGCAGCATTTTTCTTAGCAAGAGCTTTTTCAGGTTTTTTTTGGTCCCATCATCACCTCTGCCCTTTCATTCACTTAAGAAAAAATCAACTGGACTATACGTGACCACAGATGAAGACGTCCCTGGAAGTGTTCAAGGTCACGTTCGATGGGTCTTTGAGCAACCTAATCTAGTGAAAAATGTCCCTGATCATGGCAAGGACATTGGACTAGATGATCTTTAAAGGTTCCTTCCAACTCAAACCATGTCATGATTCCACAATTCTAAGCACCCAGTTGTCCTAATTAGCAGCAAAAAGCTAGATGAGGGGTTGCAGGGTACATTTTTAAGATTGTCATATGCTGATCTAAAGCCTCACTACTGCCAAAAGAGATAACTGGTTTTCCCACTGCCCGCCTTGTATCAGCCATGAAAATTTTCGAGTCGAATGGATTGGCAAGCTGAAAATGGCATGAAAACCAAACCCAATTAATCTGAATCACAGACCAGGTGCATATTCACCAGAATCTACAGAGATGACAGCAATAAGAGTAGGCAGTTGAGCATGGTGTCAGGTCCATGTGTCCCCTTTGCTGGCAGCATGGTTTTCTACAAGGTACTTTATTATAGAGTTGAGACTCCTATGGAGAGCAGTGTGATGTTATCACTGCTGCTCACCCAACTCAACTTGGGGGATGTGGTAAGAAGGAAAGATGCAGGGACAAGAGCAAGTAGCTGGAGTAGGACAGAAATGGCTATTTAGGGTAGCAATGCACCTGAAAAAACCAGTAAAAATATGCCTTTAAAGCATGAGTCCTATTGGCAGGAAAGGGAACAATAAAACTGTTCTTCTAAGCTTAAGAGAGAGAAAGACATGTTAGGTTGGTAACACTCCTGAGAGCGAAGCTAAATCTGATACTCCTATAGAGGAAGAAAACTGTGTAATAATAATGCTTTCTCAATATTTCTCGAATTTTTGCTCTGGCAGATACACTGGTACTATGAAGCTGATTAGAGAACGAAATATCAAACCTTTAACTCCCTCTTTCAAGAGAAGTGCTGGGCTTGAGAAAGTTGCATTTAACCACCTCTGGCTGCCTTGTGAGAATGTTTAATTCAGAGAGAAGGTATGCATGAAGGCTGAAAGCAGTGGGAAAACAAATTATCTCTACTGTTGCTTTTATTTTTTACTAACACAAGTTTTTAAGGCAATTAGCCTCATTACTGTAAATATGCTCTTGTAGCTGGATTTATTTTAACTGCACCTCCTGTTAAAAATGCCATTTTCCCTTAATATTTAACTGATAATCAATTCTCTAAGGTTTTCTTTTCAAGAAGTATCTGGAAATGAGATCAATATGGTGCTGTAAAACCAAAAAAAGCGCCCTTTCCCTGAGTGTCTCCTTTCTTCACCAGACAATTCAGACAAATTCTTGAAGGTTATTTTCCCTTTCACCCAGGGCTCATGCTCTTAAATTTCACTTGACCATATTTAATTCCTGCTGCGTCCCACATAAATTCAGACATGTAACTTTCGGACAGAGAAAGAAAAAGAAGATGCCATGGCTTCTCTGAAGTGCTGGGAGACAAGCAGGCACAGAAACCTGGAATGACTGTACTGAGATGAGCCAAAGAATCTGCTATTGTTTTTACAGTATATATTGACTTGCGTTTAAATGCTGAAATATGGTTCACTTCCCATGCACAAAGTACACCAGTTGTGTCAGGCATAGGAGCCAAATTTATGCTGCCAGTTGACCACAGTTTGTCTGTCATTAACAAATAGTACCTACATAATTCTCTGCACAAATTACTGTAATTACTGACAGCAGCACAAGTCATTTCACCTCCTAATAACATAAGTGAGAAGCATTTGATCCTGTAGATGTGCACACCAAGACCTGTTTTAAAGTAGTTATTACTTTTTGATGAGATGTTAAGTTTTTTAAGTCATGGTACTATGTAAAGCTGTGCTTTTCCTGCCATTTTTTTTTATCAAGATTCATTCTTGAAACTTACAAACTTGACGCAAGAGGTAACTGCTCTAATTCATGAACAAACGCTCTTTGCTTTGTATAACATCAGGTGACATATCTTTAACTGAGCGCAGCCGTGTGACTGCTTTCTAAGCTGGATGGCTCTTCTAGATAAATATTTAATAATTCGTCACCAATAAAATTGAGACAGAAGGAGCAGTCTGTTAGTTTGGGATCTGTTTAACAACCATAAATGTCAGGGAGAGACTCATCAGTTTCTTTTGTTCGTCCTCCAACTGATGAGGGAAGTTTAACATTTATCTTTTTACCCCTGTTGCAAAGCTGAACAGGGATACTTTCTTGAAAAGCTCTCTGCCAATTATGTTGAAGCTTGAAAATACAAAATGAAATCAAAGTTCATCTTGTAAGCTCTTATTTATTTGCAATCAATCCATAAATAATCTGGAATCCATTCAGTTACTTCATTTTTAAAAATTACAGAGAGAAATCAAGACACAAATTTACAAGTAATTTTGGTTNCAGTTTCTTTTGTTCGTCCTCCAACTGATGAGGGAAATTTAACATTTATCTTTTTACCCCTGTTGCAAAGCTGAACAGGGATACTTTCTTGAAAAGCTCTCTGCCAATTATGTTGAAGCTTGAAAATACAAAATGAAATCAAAGTTCATCTTGTAAGCTCTTATTTATTTGCAATCAATCCATAAATAATCTGGAATCCATTCAGTTACTTCATTTTTAAAAATTACAGAGAGAAATCAAGACACAAATTTACAAGTAATTTTGGTTTTTTATGTAAGACAATTTTCACAGCCCTGATTTTATAAATTTACAAGTATATAAACGATACAGAGAAAGAAAAGAGATGGTGCTTACTGAAGTGTAGTAATAAGGTGAAGGCATTCTGAAAATGGATTCATGAGTCATTGCACTTTGCTTTGACTCTCTCTGTCTCCCTGAAACTGTACTTTGGTCCCTTAGTTCAGTTTACTGATGATGCTTTCTTGCAATACTCTAAGAAACAAAGTGAAACAAAAATGTTCTATTTGTCAGTGAGAATCACCCTATAATCACAGATTAAAATGAGTAAAATCTGACATTCGTGAGGAATTACGCTAAATATTTGCTAAGGGAATCGTACTCCAATATATATATCTAGAAAGATAATGTGAACCCATATTTGAAATCTGCTTTCAGAAATACAGGTTTTTTTCAGACAGGTTCCAGACCATGAAAGATTTTCTAAGAGCTTATGCTTAGCAGTGTTGAGACTCAGACTATAACACTTAAACATGATTGTTTCAGCCTGAGTTACACTACAGATTTTCTCTAAGGGTTTCCCTGATATCTTTCACCAGGGCTCTTCATGAGGTATAGTACAACACAAGATCCTGCTATTAGTCCCTTGAGGGGTCTAACTAGGAAGGTTATTAACATGGCCTTTCCATCAGCTGTTTCAATTAATGACAATTCCTGAACTTCCCTGCAATGTCAGAAGTACGGTGTAGGTTTCAGTCTCTGGGAACAATGTACACAGCATTCCTGATGAAAAGTGAAACCCTGGGGGAAAGAATGAATGTACTAACATGTTGAGTTATTCCCAGACCATTCTGGGCCACCTGTTGGAAATTTTAGGCAGCTATTTGGATGAAAAGATTCATCTCGGTGAGACTCACAAATGCAAAACCCAAAGCCTACTGTCGTGGTTTGAGCCCAGCCGGCAACAAAGAAAGAACCACACAAATTGATTGTGTAGGTGTCCTGGGTTCGGCAGCAAAGGGGTCTTGACCATCCTCCAAATACCGAAACCTGCTGTGGGAACAGCCTTTAATAAAGAAGAAGACACCTATTTGACCAAACTGTTCCTGAGGAGCACAATTCTGGCTTGAATAATAGAAAAGCTGAAACGTCAGAGAAATCCTAGCTGGATGTGAATGAAAAAATGCAGACTGAGACTGCAGTTAATCTGTTCTACTATTCATTAATATTCTGACATGCGGAGAAGTTTGTTTTCTAAAAATGTTGTAGCCCTCCTAGTCCCAACTAAAGTGAAAGAGAGGGAAATAAAAAATACTAAATTACTGTTGAGGGTCAGCAAAGGAAATGTTTGTCTTTTTTGTCTGGAAGACAACTTCTTTATTTCTGCAGGCACAGAACTTAAATAGCCCTGTCTACTGTCTGTCTTCATACTGCAGTGAAATGAGAAACTTTTGTTGTGAGGGATACATTTTTGACATATACTGGCACTCCAAGCATTATAGCAAGCAGTTCAGTTCTTGTAGGAAAAGTTGCATGACGCAGAGTCTAAACATTTCACGTTGCAACAGTTTTGGCTGGGGTAGAGTTAATTTTCTTCACAGTAGCTGTTATGGGGCTGTGTTTGGGATTTTTGCTGAAAACAGTGTTGATAGCACAGGGATGTTTTCGTTACTGCTGAGCAGTGCTTACACAGAGCCAAGGCCTTTTCTGCTGCTCACCCCACCCCACCAACGAGGAGGCTGGAGGTGTACAAGAAGTTGAGAGGGGACACAGCCAGCAGACCTGACCACAGCTGACCACAGAGATATTCCATACCATATGGTGTCATGCTCAGCATATAAAGCCGGGGCAAGAAGGAAGGGGGAAACATTCAGAGTGACGAAGCTTGTCTTCCCAAGTAACTGTTACGTGTGATGAAGCCCTGTTTTCCTGGACATGGCTGAACACCTGCCTGCTGGTGGGAAGGGGTGAATGAATTCCTTGTTTTGTGTTGCTTGTGTGCGTGGCTTTTGCTTTATCTATTAAACTGTCTTTACCTCAATGCACGAGTTTTCTCACTTTTCCGATTCTGACCCCCATCCCATTGTGAGGCGAGTGACAGAGTGGCTGTGTGATGCTTAGTTGCCAGCTGGGGTTAAACCATGACACAGCTATAGCTGCATCGTGGCTAACAAGTGGCTGTCTGGCGCAACTGGACATTTGCCATGGTACAGGCCTGGTGACCTGCCTGGTAATCTGTCACATCACAATCCTCAATTGTCCTAAATCCAGTCCAAATCTTGCTTACTACAATTTGTCTATTACATTTTGTTCCACACCCTCCCTAGGGCGCACACAGAGCAAACTCACTCTTCAAAGCTGGGCTGCAAGGCAAGAAGATTGTTATCAGGGGCCCATAACTCCAGTATTTCACATAAATTACTTCAGATCACTCATTCTTTCCTTGTATGAGAGGCTCTCTAAATCTCTGATGATTTTTACTGCTTTCCCCTGGAGTCCTTCCAACTTCCCTCCAACTGGCCTACACCTTTCTTGAAGTGGAAGGCTCAAAGCTTTACCTGTGAAGGATGAAAGGATTGCTCATATGTCTTATAAACCATACCGCAATTTATAAATCCCAATATAGTGTCTGAATGTTTCATCACAGAATGATGTGTAAAGACAAGATGCTACAGCTAACAGACCTCTTGACCTGATGGTTTTCTGTTAAGTGCTATTAGTAGGTTATTTGATTATTTCTGCTTAAAGCACCTTGCAGTTGTCCCTGTTGAATTACACCTTGGGTTTTTTCAGACCACTTTCAGTGTTAAACTCTCCCAACACGTGGCGTCATCTAAGAAAAATGTAAAAGAGAGTTGCAAAAGAGGAGTACTGCATTGTGTGGTAACCATTACTCTTCTAAGTTTTTCTAGGTGCTTATAAAGATATTTCCTACTTGTTCCAGTATTCTTCTGGGGTGCTGAAAGCAAACTGATGGCTTTATAATCCCTGGGGTCCTCTTGCTCGCTGTAGTGAAGATGAGTTTTCTGCTTACCCTTTCCAGTTTTTCCCTTTACCTTCTCCATACAGGTGTTCAAAATGAACTACTGTCAGTATTCAGATTTCATCAGACAAGTTTCAGTGGTCTGGGATCAAGACCATGAGGACCTGCAAGTGTAAAACTACCTAACTTCTTCCGCTTGCTGCCTGGCCTGGTCCTTCCTCATTTGAGGCTGAGGTCTTGTGCCTCTGTCACTGCTTTTAATCATGATAGCAACCTTATCAGAGATGACATTTCTGTGAAAACTGGTGCCCACAAAAAGGTAGGCGCTTTACATCTTGCCTTGAAAGCACCTATCATCTCAACATCTCCCTGTAATTACAAAGAACATCTCTAAACTACAATTATTTTCACTACATTACAGAGGGGATGTGATTTGCTATAAGAGAACTTAAAAGTATTATTAAAAACTAACATTCAGAAATTTTGGTTATGGCATTTGATAATCACTAGAATTTAGAAATTATACACATCTGACCTACAGACTATGGATAAGATTTACCCCTGGCCTACCATTTACACTGAGTTCATTTTTTAGTTACAGGATATAAAATGTAAATGTGCCTACACTAAACAAATTATTTGCTGTAATTTTATATTTCCTTACTTCAGGTCTCTACATTTGTTGGAGGGGTGAGTATGCCTTTCTGTTAATTTCATAAGACGTCCTACACATTGTTTTGCAAAAGAAACAAACCAAACAAAAACCAAGAACACAGTTTAGGGAAAAAAAAGTCTATTACGTTCTTACTTGCAAATATCACTTTCCAAAATAAAAACTTCAAGTATGCCTTGAGGATATTGTTCTTTTAGCTTATGCAACTTATCTTTTATCATATCCTAAAGACTTTTTACATCATTATACCCTTTTTTACATCTCATTCAGCTCTGAGATCTTGCTTTGCAACCGTTTCTTCCTATCAAAGATAACGATTAGACAAAATTCTTTCTAAAGAATCCAAGAGCAAGCTTCTCATATGTTTAAATAAATCACTACTCAAAATTCAGAGGCCAACATACTGGGTAATGAAAACAGAGCTTCGTGCACTTGGAATGTTTTGGATATACTAGCCAGTGTTTCTGGTTTCACAGGAGGTTCCCTCCACAGATGCAGTTTGCTTTTTTAGGCTTTCAGAGTTGCATTTGTCTCAGAAATGAGACACTAGAGACACTAAAAACACAAGCATTAAGCTGGCTCTTCACCTTATATAAAGTCTGACCTTATATAAAGTCAGACAAAAATGTACCCTGGAAGAAGTCACAGGAATTTTTTTTCACCTACCAAGCATATAAATTTTTTTGTGTTGAGAAAAACATATCACCTTGCCACTTGTCCCAAGTGGCAGAATTTTTGAATGAAAAAATGTCAGATGAGTCTCTGCAAGCAAAGAAGACGAAGCTATACCCTCTCACAAATCACATGGATTTCCTGCTTACTCAAAAGAAGACTTGAAGAGCAGCTGTCTAAGTGTCAGGGAGCTCAAGTCTTTGGCACAGCAATATTACCCTTTGCTGATACACGAAGCTTGATCTCACTGCACTCGCAACATAGGAACCTCTGCTATGTGTCGAAATCATCTGCCCTTTGTATGTGTCACTGATGCAATATATGCAGTATCAGAATTTTTGCACACTGGAGGCCCAGCCCTGGATGTCTTGGCCTCATATCTTAAGATGGCACAATTGGAAAGTATAGTCACCTGCACAGACCATTTGCTTCATGGCAAATGGCAAAGGAACTTCTTCCTTATAAACTCCAAAAGAAAGGCTGCCATTTTTCTTTCTAGGAGCACTGATATAATATTTAAAGAAACAAAACAAAACAAAAAATACCTAACTGATAAAGAAAAAACATTTTTCCAAAGATGTTGGACAAATTATCCAAAACAACAAATGGTAAGTTAAGGCTAAATACTATAGGGAAATTTCTTTTTGTCAATTGTTGAGATCTGGTTACCAGTTTTTAGCTAAGTCACCTAAAAAGAACCCAAGTTGCATTCTTTCTTTTGTTTTCATTAAGGCTAACTACAACTTTAGCTAAACTTCAAAATACTGAAAACTAAATGAGGATGACAGGCTGCAGAGAGGACTAGGTCATAGAATCGGAAATAGTGAGATGAATGACTATTTGCAGTTAATCACTTACTTTGGTGTCTGGCTTCTGACTAACCCAGCTACTCCCTTCAGATGTTCAGGGATGCTTTAATGTAACTCCTTTCTTTTTTTCAACTCATGGAAACAAAAGAATAATATTGACAATCTAGAATATTTTAAATAGGCGTCAGACTGATATTTTATTTACTGTATCACTTGAATCTTTAAAGCTTCACCCAGCTTTGTTACTCTACCACCATCAGAATCTCTAATGCCTTTCTCGTTAGACTTAAAATACTGTCTGCCTATGCTTAGGACTACGTGAAAAAAAAGTGACAAAACCACCAGAAAAATGAATAGCTACAGCTCCCCAAGCTATAAAAATGTAATTAAATACAATTTATTCTTTTAAAGATGCTTTTCATGTCACTGCAATATTTCGCTGATGCGTATTGTCTTCCAGACAACAGATTTCTTGAGAAAGATCTGGACATCTAAAAAACTATCAAGAAGACAGAACTCGCTATGTAGATAATCAACTGAACAATAAAGAATGAAATCACTGCTCTGTAATTTCACCTGGTTAATTTGCACATTTGGCTTTATATTCAAAAAAAGATGAAGTTTTGCAAAGAAACGAACATAAGAATTTTCAGACTACTCAGTTGCAAGTGACAGATGTTGTGTCAGTGAATATATTCCACACCAAAGCCTTAATACATCTGTTGCATCAGGATGTCACATCAGGCTCACAGCAATTGGTGTCATATAATTGTTTATTTATTAAAGTGGTGAAAGATCAAGCATAATCATTCTCTAAAACTAACCTGAGGAATTTAAACCAAAGGATACATAGGTAGTGAAAAATGGCCAAGAAAAATGCCACTCCCTAGAAAATTCTCACTCCTCCACTAAGAAAACAGAAAAAAGACATTGGCCTCCTGTCTACAGAAGGACTTCTTTTCTCACTCAGCCCTGTAGTTCAGCAAATGACACCATTCTCCTTCTTCATGTTTTGATTTATTGTGTATGTGGAAATACTGATGAGAAAATTAACACTCTGCTACACTGTCTGCTGCATCTCCCTTTCTTATGTTGGCTTGATGAAAACCGCAATGGCAAACATAATGAAAGGGAACCTCTGTAACTCCCCTTTTAACTCTTACACAGCACTCTAGAATGCAGAGGGAAGTGATGAAACTGTTCCCTGACCCAGAAATTTATAATCTAAAAGAAAAAAGGAGTACAAAGACTATAATTACAAAAGTACGACACCTACTGTAATTATATTCCATTTGGTCAGGAGAAAAATTTAGAATTGGAAAAGAAGTCGGCCAAGATTCACTGGGAATTTGTGTAACACTTGTCATAGACAAAAAAAAAAAAAAAAAAAAAAAAAAAAGCTTT
>VZSC01004065.1:67578-157692 GCA_013398225.1 Steatornis caripensis
TCCTTGTTCATCCATGGAGGTCTCCTGCCTCCTTTGCTCGACTTCTTCCTCATTGGGATGCACTGATCCTGAGCTTGGAGGAGGCGGTTCTTGAGTATTAACCAGCTCTCTCGGGCCCCCCTGCCTTCTAGAGCCCTAACCCAAGGGATTCCTCCAAGTAGGTCTTTGAAGAGGGCAAAGTTAGCTTTCTTGAAGTCCAGGGTTCTAATCCTACTTGTAGCCCTGCTTGTAGCCCTAATATGTTCACCCTCAATATGTCCTGTTTAGATGGAATAGTATTCTCCTCATCTGACAGATTTGTCCAAGTTGGAAAGCAAATCCACACCTTGAGAGGACTAAAATCCATCTCCAAAGCAGCAGGCTAATGACTTATCAACTGGGCCATCCTTTCTTTGCAAATGAGGGTAAGTGAGAAGAGCAAATTCCAAAGAACTAGAGGAACTGAGACACTATTGTTCTCATGTGAAGTACACTTATTATGAGATGCCTTTAAGTATTTTGGGTACAGAAGAAAGGCAGATGAAAATGAATGTGTTCTTCGGCATGGCTGAAAGGACAATCAGTGAAGAAAATATGGGCTGCTAAAAATATTCCCATTTCCGCTATGTTTCTATACATAAAGATCAACCATTGAATGTTACTCTCTACAGCAAAAGAACACTTGAGCTGGGTATTGCTCAGGAGTCTTAGCATATGAAGGGAGAAAGACGTTTTACGAAAGTTTATCTGAACTCTGAGAATTTAGGATGAATTTTTATGTTCTTGTGCTGTTGCTTTTTAAAAGCAAAACAAAACAAAAACCAAAACAACAAAAAGACCACAATTATTTGAAACCAAAGATTTTCCATGTTACTAGCCTTTTGGAAGAACATTTACAGAGGAAAATGTTGATAGCAGCCTTTATCTGACAACTGGTCGAACTTGGAAAGGCCACAAAACTGATACTTCCTTTCTGATAAAAAGTACTGGTTTACAAAATTTCCTTTCAATGATTATGTTTGCTGCTTTCCTTCAATGTCAGAAGTATTAATTTTCCAAATGTTTAATTGTGTTGATTGGTTGTCAAATTAATAAGTGCTCTAGTATAAATTGCTTCATTCTTTTCATTAAATCATGAATACATCCTGCTAGTGCTTCCCAGTCAGAAAGATAGTGATTATGTCAAAGCTGCTAGTCTTTCTATTAATATAACTCTATACCTGATTCTTGTAAAATTGATTACTCTTATTGCCGTCATATCTGAAATACAATTGGCTATACCATGCTTAGTGAACTAACTAAGGGATCCTAACCATTGGATGGCTATGAAGATGAAAAGGTGGGAAAAGATTATAAAAACAATAAAAAGTATTAGATTTTTTTATATATACTTTGTGCCCTGCATTGATAAATGTCAATACTACTAGATAACCCTATCTACCTAAAACCTCTAGTAAAGGCTCTAGTGATGCCTCTTGTTAAGGGAAAAAACATGTCTTTTGGAGAAAGTCAATAAACAACATGGAATTTACTTGCCAAAATCAGTAGGCCACACATCTCCATTTACTGAAAATGCAAGACCCTATGGAAAAGCACATTTACATTCAAACAGAAATCTCACCTTAGTGTCTAAAATTTGGCCTTTTAGAATTATCTACTTTAAAACAGTAGGACTACCTTTAATAAAACATACACAGGTTAATACTGCTAGTGTAGGATGAATATAAGTGAGAGAATACAAAACTGATCCAGTGACAGAAATACTTTCATACAAAGTATTTTGTTTGTATATAAACTTTGTCAGTGCAGAAGTAGCAGGACAACAATTATCCTATTTAGTCCGCTGTGATGAACACATCCAGCGCTAGATACCCAGCTATACCCTTCCGAATATGTAGGCTTTTTTTCTTCCTCAGAAAGATTAATTGTTTAGTTTTCATAAATAAATACAATATTCAACAACATACATGCACATGCATAAAAGCATTCATGTGCACACAAACATATATGTACCTACAGAGTTCTTTGAACTTTAATACAATTATTTGGAGGGCATGCTGACCCACTACCAGATCAACAGAATGCAATGATCTCATGGGTCTGCAAATATTTGTCAAGAATATTCAGACCTCTAAACCAGCAGGTCCATGGTGCAATGAAATAGATGACATAAGCTGGTGAGCCAACCCTAATCTCAGCCATAATGACTAAATCATTCTTTTATCATTATTAATATAGAAATTCCAAAATCTTTCTTAAATTTAGAAACATAGAGCACTTGGAAGATAAAAAACAAATCATTACTCCCTAAATGATAAGAGAATTTCAGAGAAGAGAATAAACCAAGAAAGCTAAAGTAATAACAAACAGACTGTGATGTCATATATTGTTCTCCTTAAATCTGTGCAAAAGGTTTTCAGGGCCAATACTTGGCATAGTTGTTATTAGCTAAAGACAGAATTCTGTGACAGTGGGCTTCGTGGTTTTTTTCCTTCTATTTAAACTTTTACAGTAGAGTTCCTACTCTGTAAGAACTCTGCTCTTTTAGTGACCTATAAATGTTGTAGCAGTACAAATGTAAAATGGTAACAGCAAATAATAGTAACCCCAGTTTAAGAAATTTTTTTTTGGATGATCAAGTGGATGGTCTCACCACTTCAGAGCAAAATGATTCTGCCCTTGCAAACAGCTCTCCAGTGTATTTTCCCAGCTTCATTGACAACCATATGGCAAAAGTATATTTCAGTTAATATATGGATTCCTTTCCACATTTATCTGAAAATCTTCCTAAGGCTTGTAGGTGGGTATAGACTAAACATAGAATTTAATTTCAGGCACAGTTTCAGACCTTCAGACAGAAGATCTGCCTCATAATCCAAGATAGTAATGCGTAAGTCCAACAAATGAGATCCCGATACTTTCACAAATATCTACAGTAATTCAACAAAAAATAATCCAGGCAGGAGGAAAATTGTCCCAAGAAGACTTTCATTGTTTCCACAAGATACCATAAATATTTCATTTATATGAAAGCATTTTTCTAACAGTCTCAACACTTTTAAATTATGACCATTCTACTTGTAAACCTTAAGGTTATATAATTCCTTGAGTAAGGTCCATTCAAAATGGATATATTCTACAAGACTTTTGTAGAATAATTCAGATATGAAGGACCCTGGATCGTAAGATATAGAACACATGCTATAATAATACCAAGATGTTTACAACTGAAACAAGAATATGAGAGATGCCATTAAAGGGTAAGGTCAGGGACACATGTTTACCAATAGTTGGTGCTATCTTCAAAGCAAATGAGTTGGATTAATTAAAGAAAAATACTATTCTTTAAGGGCTTATTCCAAGTTTGTTCTAAATGTGAATACCTTCATCTGAGTTTCAGGTTTACTGTTTTCAACTGTGCAGAGATCCTTGAAAAGCTGATAGTTGCTCCAGTCAAGTGGTAATAAGACAAATGCAATCCTTAGGCACTTACTAGAATAATAGTAGGTGACAACTGGTAATGATCATTCTGTTCACTTGTTCTGTGCAATATGGTGCCCTGAGAAGAAACGCAAAGCAGCCTAGTATGGCAGAAAAGACCTGCAGAAGATCACATTAGCCCACTTGCAGCTCCATAAAGGAGCTAGTTGGAACCAACTATAGACTCAAGAACAAGGGAATGATCTCTGCTCCATGGGACAACATCATGACACTAAAAGCTGCAGTAATCTATGGGTCTTCAGTTATCATCAGGACAACTCCAGACTAATTGGCAGTCTATTAAAGGGACAGCCCTGCTTCTCACAAATACAGTTACCATGATTTCTGTTGCAGAATGGTCAACATTAACAGATTATTTCTAAGTAAATTAATCTGGTTTTAGTTGAAGCTTACAAATCAAGGTAAAAATACTATTATGAAGGGAGAATCAGTACAAAGGTATGAAGTATATCAGGTAGCTATATACGCCCATATATCAGTATGGAGGTATCATGTAGACAACAAAAGTAAGAGAGAGAACCACCAAACTTTCCTTTCTTTTCTTTGCTCCTGCTTTGTCTATTTTTTTCGCCAAAGTTTCCCTATAAAGGGTTTATGCTTTCTTTCTTCCAGTAGTTATAAGAATAAGTTAAGCTGTGACACAAGATTGTAAGTGCCAAGCTGAAAGGACTGATTATTATCTTCTCTTCAAGAGATCAGTGAATAATAATGTAAATACATTATCTGACCCTAGGAAAATCAGTCTAGTCCATTAGTTAGGGAAGACTGACTCTCTCTCCCCTGCTTTTATTTTTAACTCTATACTCATCCTTCCTATCCCTAGTAAGTAAAATTTACAGCATATAGGGATAAAAATGTAATTATTGGTACTGGGACATATAATTTCTTTCCAAGAGTAATAAATTATTTTTTTTTTAATTTCAACTAATAACTCAGAATAAAGGATCTCAAATGTACTACAGCAGTCTTCAGATCTGTCTTTCCAATAACAGAATATAGAGCTAAAACTAAATGCCAAGGATATGTATGTACCACAGGGCATACTGTTTCCTTAGATATAATGATCCTTGGACACATGGTCCAATTTCTGTACCAAACTCATGTATGTCCTCAGGCCTGTTTCTGACATTGTCAAGTAGTATAAAACTACTACTATGTCCAATTTAAAAACAAAGAGATAAAACTTAGGAGAAGAAGAAAATTTCTGGCTCTTTCGGAAAGCTAGAGAGGATCTAGCGCTTATGAAAATGTCTGATGAACAACAATGCCTGATGTACCAGCCAATCCTAACTCAAAATTTGACATTTATGTGTTTTATAATCCAAATATCTCATAGAATGGTTACTGGCTGAAAATAATACTTGGTAAAAGTTATAGGTTTTTTTTTTCAGGGGAATAATTTATGAAGAATACAGCAGAATTTGACTTAATAAAAACGTGAAATCCTAGAAGTCATTTTGATTTAAATATACATGCAAATATTGGTACAATAAAATGGTAACTCAGGTGTATTTAACATGAAGGCACTATTTGAAATATAGAATCTAACCTATGCTTCTCGCAAGAGCAGAATTGCCTTTGGTTCTAAGGAAAGTAAATGAGGACTACGCACAAAATGTTGCATTTCTGTGAGAGAAAAAATAATCCTTCAATCCTCTGAATTCTTCAGCAAGTGGCACTAATCTATTACAATGAAATGAATTGAAAAAAATGTAATTTTTTCCCCCAGAATGCTGGCCTGGTGCCATCCCAACTCTTCATGAGCAGGTCACTTAACTTCTTTTTTTCATAATCTTCAAATAGAGGATTAAAACCCCACCTGCGTCCCACTTCCTTTGTCTCCTGTTTACAGTCTAAATAAAGTTTCCAGAGGAGAGTCTACGCCTTCCTGGCTCATCTCAAACAGGGACTAACCCTCAGTGCAGCCTCTAGGCATACTTAGCATAAATAATAGATAACCAACAAAAGCAGCTCCCTGCCTTTTCCTGGCCACATTCACCCTTGTAATCAGTCTTCAGAAGTGAGAGATGAAGGTCAAACACTTCCACCATGCACATAGGTTGCGCTGTGCGAGTGTTTGTGTGGGTGCAAAGACGGGAACTAAATTCTTGCACAGCATTCCTGTGAGTAAATACAGCCAGATGGATGCTTTCTGAACCTGCACTGGCAAACCAGTTTCGGTGTGTTGGCTGTTGGGAGCCCGAAGGCTGGAGCATGGCTGAGCTAACAAGTCTTGTCGAAAAGCAGGGTGTGCTCGTTTCAGCCTGCTGCTGTGCTTCTGCAGCCTCACAACTAACACTGGCTTGACACACAACTGGCTTGATTTTCATCTCAGAGACTAAAAGAAAAAATCCTACAAATGTTTTTGATGTAAGCATGTGTCTAATTTTTACCAAAATATAATGGAAACCCAGTCTGGCCTTCAGTATACCACCAGCCGTCAGCCCACAGCTGCCAGCACGAGGTTTTGGAAGGTGACTTGAAATTGTGTTAGATGACCCCATAGTTCGTTGTTTACTCCGTTGGACCTTTGCAGCAGTCTTGGCATACAAAAGAGCCACCCATCTTTCCAAGAAATAAGTCAATCTTTGGCATGTTCCTTCGTAAATGGCAGAACACAAAAGAAGCAGAGGAACACCAGAAAAAGTCTGCGCACAGCAGATCCAGCTCACTCCCTCCAGATCAGTGCAGGCTCAGTCACTTTTCTGATTCCCATGCCCAGGACCCACTAGCACAAAGTCCTAGTCCTTGTCCTCCAGAATGTTGCATGAGAAAACAAAAGGGAAAAAGGGAATTCCTCCTTTGTATACCAGGAGTCCTGAGATGCTTTAGGAGTTAGAAATGCCTACTGTAATGCAGTCAGAAATTTCAGATCTCATCCAGAAGGGCGTCAGGTCACATCAGCGTGACTTGCAGGTGTGCTGCCAGAGGACTTTGAGCTTTATTTCACCTCTAGAACAGAGACTGGAGCCCACATTTTCAGGTTTCATAAAATGCTTCTGAATTTCAGGGTGTGCTATGGCTTGAAATGACCGTGTTTCCGTATTGTGTTAACGACGTGATCTTGCTGAGACCTGAGACACAACCAGCACAGCTACTGAACTGTTGTAAGACATTTACATTTATTGTCCTTCGATACTGCTTTAGTTACTCATAATTTTTTTTTAAGACAGCCATCTTAGTGAAACGTCAATATATTAAAGGGTCTGCATAATAGTAATTGAATTTGAAACACAAGTGACTGGTAACAATATCAGTAAAATAGCATAGCAGCTCCTTATTACACACAGCAACTCTTTACCCCTCTCCCTATGTCTCATTTATGATTCTAATTTCTACTTTTGAAGTTCCAAGTCAGAAACAGACAGCATGCTGCACTATATAATTAGGAATGGAAAAGTCCCTGCAGCCTTTAAACTGTTAGAAGAAAATATATTTAGAAGCTTGAGTATGTTCCTATTCACAGTTTCAATAGAGGATAGCTTTTTTTTTGTTGGTTTTGAAGGTCTTCAACTCAGCTATAAGACTTCACTCCAGGCAGAAACTCGGCTAAAAATGAGTTTATCTGTTGTTTAAAAATCTTTGGATAATTTCTGCTTTCTAACCTAGTTCTGAGGACTTCCTGGGGCAAGGCTGAGGCCCTCCTTCAGTCAACCCTTTCAGCCACACCGAACAGATCCTTTTATCCTTTTAGGCAGTGTGTCTTTATCACAGGGTGTCTGTTTGTTTGGGAGTGTTTATATACACCTCTTGGTTGAAAAAAACCTCCAAGCTAATATCTAGAATCCAAGAGAGCCTGACCCCCAAACCAGCTCATATAACATCAAATTGGCGTAGTGAAATCCCATGCAGAGATATCCAAGCCAGCTCAGACACTGACAGAGTAGATCTAGCATGGAAACCCACCTGGATCAAAGTTTTCCATATGTCTACAGGCAATTACCACAGGTAAAAGGCCATATTAATGCAGCTCTGCAATGTTGAGCTCATTTAGCACTAGCTTGAGTTCCTGCACAACACCTGCCATGCAGTGATTGATTTCAAGAGGGGGCCCGTTAATGGCTACGGACAGGAATAAAGATAGGAAAGATAAAAGAACAAGTCACAACCTTGCAGTGCAAAAACCTCTCCCATAGGTTAAAATCAGAGACCTTGGCTGCTGGCAGCAGGATTGGTGCAGAGACACAGAACTAGGCAGCAAGACAAGATGGCCATCAACCAGACTTGCACGGGAGCCGCCCAGCTGAACCTGACTGACCACAGCCCCACCGAGGTCCAGGTGGCTCACTCAGAAATCAAGCCCTTTGCCTAGAGGAAACACTGCTGCCGCTATTGCCTGAGTGATCACACTGTAGGCAAGATCGGAGCCAAAATGTGGGGAGTGAAGTGTTCACTCGTAGACAAGATAAAAGCTATATGAAGCCATAATCCAGACCAGAGGTCTGTCTAGCCTGCTGTTTCTTTCCAACAGTGGCCTTTAACAGATGGTAAAGGAAACGTGTTAACACAATATTTACCCAGAATACATTTTCCACTGCTGATGACTCTGGATTTTCCTGAGTCAGAGATACCTTTTTTTTTTCATTTAATAACCCTGAATAGATTCTTCTTCCAGAAATTTGTTTAACTGCTTTCAAAACCCACGTAAACTTTTATCATCCACAGTGTTCTCTGTAAAGGAATTCCACAGTTTTGTTACCAGTTAAATAAATATCTCCTTATGGATATTTCAACCTGCTGCTTATTAGTTTCATTTGATGTTCCCAAATACTTCCATTAGAAGAGACAGCAAACATTGCTCCCTGGTCATTCTGTTTCTCTCCTGTAGTTAGGAAACAGGACATAATCTCCTACCTCTTGTAACTGATTTTTCATCGTAAAAAGAAAGACCCTGTTAGACAAACTCTTCAAGCCAAAGGCATATAGCTGAACTACTGGTAACACTAACCTAATTTCAGAGATGGAAAAAACAGCACTCATCTTTCCGTTTATCTGAATGCCTCTTGGCTGTAACATCTACAGATTTATTACTGAACTCTGAGAAAAAAAGGCAGTTCAGTTCGAAGTTCTTTTTATTATGTTTTTTCTTGACAAAAATGACATTGTTTTATGCCGAATAATTTTTCCAGTCAAGCAAAAAATAAATTTCATTCTAATATGCTTTGAATTAAAATAAAATTGAATAAAATAAGATAAAAGGTTCGACAGGGAAACAAAAATCAAAACAACAATCTAGTGTCTTATTATCCAATGTTATCTCCTAGAAAAAACACTATAACTACCTCTGCTTCCACCACCAAAATTGTTGCACTTTGTAAAACGTAATGCTCTTCTGAAATTGCAGTCAAAATCTCCCATTATTCAGGAAAGCATCCTCAGTCACAAGCCTTGAAAGAAATTCTGCCTCTTGCTTTGACTTGATGAAAGCTTTAAATATATTACAGAAATTGTAATAACGATAGAACCTAATGCAGGTGCAGGTATGATTGCTGCTGAGCAGTGCTCAGGACATCCATAGAGAGGAGACCCTGGCCCACAACCTCTACCTGACTCTCAAAACAGCATGCTCACTGCAAAGTTGTTCTGACCCCATTAACATTTACTTGCCTTTGAGGAAGTGAAACAACTTTGGACAGAAAGAATAAAATACATTGATTTCATAGCCCTCCAGTTCAATGGTCTGGTTACTCTGGAAGATGCGGGTTCACGTTCCCCAGAGAGAGAAGGATGGTGAAGGCAGGTTCCCTTTCAGACGTCACCTGAAACGTGATTTTGCCACTACCTTCGTGAATGAAGGAAGCTCTGATTTACACTTTTCCCTTTGCCACTGAAAAGCATTTCAGACTCCATTTTGTATCAAAAACGTTTGCTCAGCTTTAACATAGTATTCTGAAGTCTTTTTAGACCTGAAATTTGCAGATAGCAATTTTTTCTACAGTAATGCAGCCAGCACTCCATTGAGAAATGCTCAGAGGGCAAGGGAGCCTTAAAAATTAGCTTATTTAAATAATTACAAGTCAAATAAAGAGACTGTTCAATTTAAATAAATTGCCACATATATTGAAAACATTCAAAAAATTACTAGTGCCAAATGCACTAAGCATTTATATTTTAAATTACTGATTTCAAAAAACCCGACCTTCCCAAGCAGTTAATCCAAGGCAATTCATAGCTGTACGAGTGAATTTGCTACTAAAATTTCAAAACAAATAATAATTTCAAAATCAATAACTTGACATTATTATTTGAATCTATATAAAAGCTGAAGTCTCATAACCTATATGAATGCTCACTGGATGGTATTGACTTGGTATTACTTAAAATTTACTCATGAAGACCTCATGCAACACGGTCAACAACATCCAGGAGCTAAAAACGGTGGTAAATTCCACATCAATTCCAAATACCATTCTCTACATCCTCATCTTAGTGNATAGCTGTAAGAGTGAATTTGCTACTAAAATTTCAAAACGAATAATAATTTCAAAATCAATAACTTGACATTATTATTTGAATCTATATAAAAGCTGAAGTCTCATAACCTATATGAATGCTCACTGGATGGTATTGACTTGGTATTACTTAAAATTTACTCATGAAGACCTCATGCAACACGGTCAACAACATCCAGGAGCTAAAAACGGTGGTAAATTCCACATCAATTCCAAATACCATTCTCTACATCCTCATCTTAGTGAAAAAAAACCCCATACAGTTAAAATTTCTCACATATCCGCCCAAAGGTTGAGCAAACAAAACCACTACAAAAAAAAGTTCCATTCTTTTTGTGTCCAACAAAATTCAGAGAGGTTAAGGACGTTTCACAGATAAACCAAACGCTGAGTGAGGAGAGAAGAAAAACCCCATTCGGTTTAGTGCCTCCCAGAAGAGCCTCACCTCCTTACACACACTTTGAGAATGGGAAGTAGTTATTAGCTGATGGCAGCTCATCTCACAGGGTGTAGCTGTACAGGGTTGAGGGAGGAGTAGTAACATTCAATTTGCACACAGTCAGACTTAAGCATAAACTTCTAGAAAAGTCAAGTCTAAGTGGATCTATAACAGAAGTATCTCTCCTTTTTTCTTCTTTTTTCTCCTTCGTCACAAATATCCTGACAGCACAATGATATCCTATCAGTGTGTAATGGTGTTGGAGGTACAGCTGTTCTAAATCATTTATAATGAAATGATTTTCTGCGACATCAAGCCGTCAGTTATTGCTTGGCTAGCATAACTCAAGGCAAATTAGCTCTCTTCTGCTAGGTAAGCCACATGTATAGCAATTTTGTACGGAGTTTATGATCTTTCACTTCACATACTATTCCTTTTAAAATGCCCCCTGTGTAAGATAGACTCCTCTCCCGCCGCACAAGTCACATCGTCTTCACCCAGAGTTAGGGACTGTGATACACAAACATGTCAAGGTAAAGCTGCTGGGCTGGGGATGAGCCCTTCCCTTTGCCAGACACACCAGTATAAAACACAACCAAAACACTTCTCCACACATAAAAGACTGTTTTGTACTAGTCAGACCTGAGATTCCTATCTTAACTTACTGGAAATCAAGTATGACCTTACTGAAAAGAACAGATTTGAAATAGTGCAGAACAGACACAAGCATGAGGCAGTTCAGGCCAGTAGCTCTGCCAGATAAAGTCAGCAGTCACTGGCCAAATGCCCGGTTAGCGACCGATTAACTGGTAGGCCCGACAAGCCCATGTTTTTGTTTAAATGTTTGCATTTGATTGCGAGCTGCTGACGGTGAGGGGACCGCAGAGGAAGCAGACAGATAAGCGTAGGCAGGGGAGGGCAGGAAGGGGAGGGGGAACGCGGAGGGTGGGCAGCAGGGTGGGCAGGACACTGGGGCTGGCAGGCGCTCCAGAAGGCTTCCCTGAAATAGGCTTTCAAACGTGTGTCAAGTTTTCTTTGTTAAACTCTTTTGCAGGATCTATAGAAACTACTATTTCCTTTTTCTACAACCCCCTCCCAAAATTAGGTAGCTTTTCCCACCCTGCGTTTCTTCTCCCTCTGCATTTCTCATCAGGCTCGATCCTCGGCCTTGGTGTCCTTTGCTCTTACCACATTTTTCCATTCCTCCGTCTGTTCTCTAGCTCCCCAGTTATCTTCAGTCTCTCTGCGTCTCGTCTCCCGCCACTGCCATGTACGATGCTTTCCTCCTGAAACTACTCCCACTAGCAACCGAGCACTGAAACTCCCAGCGCATCCAGGCTCTGTCGGCAGCTTGGCTTGTTCTGGGCGGCTCTGGCAGCCGGCGGAGGCAGCAGCCTCTAATGGTGGCAAGAAGGAAAACTTCTGCTCACAGAACAAGTGTTCATGTCTGCTCTTCAAAGCCAGAGGCCAAGGTGGGACAGCAGAGAGGTGAAGAATGAGAAAAACGAGGTGTAGGTAGCTGTGGAGTGTTGTGAGAGGAAGGTGTTGGGATAAAGAAAGGAGAAAGAAAAACAAAACTCTGTAAAGTCTGAGATGAATGAAGGCACCAGGAAGCTGCAAAGCTCCTCCCAGGTGCAGGGCTGCTCTGCAGGTAGTGGAAGATGCCCCAGGCCAGGCTCTGTAGGTGTGGTAGAGGGCAGGGACGGCTGTGCAGCCCTGACTTACCCTCCGAGCCCTCTGGTTTCGCTGGCTCCAGCACCATGTGGGGGCCTCAAGGCCAGAGCCCAGAGGAAGAGCAGCTGCCTCGGCTCGGCCTCCACGAGTCCAGCCTGGGGAAGGACGAGCCTCTTCGTCGCGCCTGAGATACGTTTTGTCTGCTAAGTACACCAAAATACTCTGTTGCTCCTCACCTGTGGTTATAATCCTCCCAACTGACACTAGCACTGTCTGAAGTGTTTTCAGGTTTGTGCAGGAAAACCAGTTACAACAGGTAACCCAGAAGGCAATTCCAGATTCAGTATTTTTACAAGCACTTTTCATCCGGAGCTCTCAAAGTGCTTTGCAAATATGAACTCGTTCAAGCTTCACAACAACCCCCTCGTGAGGCAAAGATAGTGATCACTATACCCATTTTACAAATGGGGAAACCAGCACAAAAGAAGAAAAGTGTTGCCACAGATCAGGCATAGCAAGTTGAGAAGAAAACTAAGCAGTCCTGCCTCCCAGGCGCTTGCACTAACAAGTAGAAAACTCTCCCTTCCGCTCTGATTTGATTGAGAATAACTCTACCAAACAAAGGTGTAGCATTAAAAAAAATGAAGGAGGAGAAAACATGTAGTTCAAGTTCAGTAAGAAGCTTTAGTAGCTTCAGAGCATCAGTACCATTAGGTTACAGACTTAACACAGAGCTGCGACTTTGAGTAGAATGCGAATAGGCAAGCAGAAAATAAAAAACTTGCTTTTTGTGATGATACGATTCAGAGTAACATGCAGAATGGCATGATGTAAGCAACACATCCAAACAAAGTACTCGCACATCTTTCGAGTTTGATATTAAAACTCACACGCCACGAGGAAATGTATTTAAAACCCCTACTCTAACATCTGCAGTAAAAGCACGGCAAAGAATGTGACAACAGCGATGAGGTACTGTCAGAAAATATGCCTTGGCTAAAGTCTGAAAGTCCACGTGTTTATTTAAACCACAGTCAAGTTTTGACAGTGTATGAACAGACTGTCTCACTGTCTGTTAGTGGGTTTGGCTGTCAGAAGCAAAACGTTGACCAAGCTTCTTCTTAAAAGTTTTAGAATCCAATCTTTGCTGGTTATAAGGAACTTTTCTTTTTTTAGAATAGCTTAAGTCAATTCCTTTTTCATCCAAAATCTTATTTTCAGGTTCAATGGGAATTGAAGAAAATGAAGAATTCAGCAGTACCCCAGAGGGTTACACCTGTTGAGTACAGGAACAGATGTGAAATATTTTTTCCTTGACTAACGCTAGACTCCACAGAGAGCTCATGATTTCTAAGGTATGTAACCACAGAAGCCTTCTTCCTCCAGATAAGTTATCACTGAGCTATTTAAATTCGTAACTGCAGTAGCAGTGCAAACATGTTGATGAAATAATCACTTGGATCTGGCTGCATGGTGCTGTTCTGCTGCTGCAGCACTCTGGGGCGATTGTAATTTCAGGCAGGATGGGTACTAAAGGAACTCTTGGGAGAGCGCCCTGTTAACCAGTTCAGTACTGTTGCATCAAATACTTAGTGCACTGGGCATTATGTAACTGCAGCGCATCTGAAGTCCTAATAACATGCTACTTTGCTTAAGTGTTAGTCGCAAGCAGTGGTTTCAGTCAGTGGAAAACAGCTTGGAAACTTACAGAGGGAAGAAACTGATCCTTTGTGTTACAAAAGAAAACTTGTACAACAATGTTCCTCACTGCTGTCTATAAAGAGGCCCCTAAAATACACGAGTTTCAGATACAACAAGCCAGAGGTACCTTTTTCTTCCCATTAAGTGCTGTTCTCTTTACCTGAGAATTCAGCTGTTAAAACATAATTTCCCTTTCCTTTCTTGCACCACAGAAGAGAAGCTTTACAGCCTACCAAATTATTTTCAAAATAGGAAAAGCAGAAATATGATTATTTTGAAATAATCATATTTCAAAATAGCAAGGCAGAAATATTCAGAGACACGTTGGAGCTCTGTAATACCAAATAATGAATGCAAAACTTCACATAGGGAAAAAAAGAAAAGGAAGTATTCAGTTAAGGAAAAGTGAGGTAGTGAAGGCAACAGAGAAGAGAATTACATGGTAACGTATTCCACTGATGAAAGGACATAGAAGTTGATAATTTAAAACTTGAGCCATGGTACAACATGTTCAACTTTAAAAATAATGAATGAAAATTGGATTTCGATTTTGTGACCTGCTTTTTTTCATGTAGATCCCCTGTGGTAATTCTTTCTTAATTCCACAGTAGCTCAAAAAATCATATGCACAGATACACAAACAAACAGAGTTAATAAGATCAAACTTCGTAACACAAACCAGGACAGAGTGAGCAGTCAATAATTCATAATCTAATTTATGACTGCAAAGCAAGCATCTTTTGCCTAATGGGGTGAATGCCTCTTTATTAACTTACTACTAAATTAGGTACTGAACTAATAGCATTGTCAGAGGCCTGTAAACAGTGCAGATATGAATCAGTGTTTTGTGGCAGCACTGCAATTATAATAACATCCTGAACAAGCTGTACACCATTGCAACGCACATAGACCTGGTACTGATCGGCTTAATACAAGATCAAAAGTTAACAAACAGGGACTTAGGCACTGAATCACAAAGCAGACACACTTCTGTTTTGGTATATAATGATGGTGAAATGAAGCCAGTTGCCCAAGCAACATCACACATTTCTAAAGAACACGATCTCTCCTGGGAACAGCTCTTCACACTAATCTGAAAAAGCCCCTAGTTTTTTCCTATCATCACTCCCAATTCACTTCTTAGTAAGCAATCTAGAGCTACAACCTGATGCCACCAGGCAACAACTGGGTGCCTGCTTCTGCTGGAGGGATTTAGGTTTCAGACTTTTCGTCAGGGCCAAAGCACTGCCAGCACAGCCCATGGGGAAAGGACTGAAGGAGGTCTTTTATCTAGCCAACTCTCAAGTGGGGACTTGCCCCTGTTTTCTCTCCTCCATTTCTTCTTTCCTTTGAGTTTCTCAGGTAAACTGCACACAATAATTATACTGACGTGTCTAGTAATTCCAGTTTTCAAGCTTTGAACAAATAGCATGAAATTGTAGTATTTCCTCTCCGGTTCATCTTTAGCGAAGTACAGAAATATTTTTTTAAATCTGATCAGAATGCAATCTTTATCTTTAAATCCCTTTTCCTTAGGTTTTTTTTTTTCTTTTATTAACAAAATATGCATGAGAAAGGGTCTTTATCTTCAGAGTTCCTCTCTTGCTACATATGCCTGGCTAAATTTGTAATCCTCTGACACATCACAGTGGGTTAGTGGGATAACTGAAAGGAACATCAACCTAATTTGCTTAAAAGCTTTGCTGGTAGGCATCTAACTGAAGCCTGTAAGGCACAGAAACATGAGAGAAGGAATCACTATTCCATTCCAGGCTTTCTCCCTAATTTACTAGATGACTGAGGGTAAGTTATTTCAGTTCTTGTCTCCTCCCATTAGCACGTGTATTGTGTTCCTTTCCCCACACCAAATCACTTTGAGAGCTGGAGGGAAAAAATCCAGTGGGGCTAACTATTATGGTGGTGGCAGAACAACACAGTGCGCCTTAAAAATGCTGCAGGTTCACAATCCTAAACTTCCTGTCAGTCAGTAGTTAGAGTAATATCAGGAAAGACACATTTACAAAGGGAAGATAAACACTGCAACACCTTAGTAGTTTTTAACCTATGGTATTCAGATAGCGGGGGGCGCATCTGCTGTTTCTGATTAGTCTGCTGAAGGTAACTCACAATCGATCTATTTTCTCAACATGTTTAAGTTCTCCTTACAAACATCCACACTCCTAAGGAAAAATATTTGATAGGTTCAGAAATGGAAAGAGACTGGAAACCAGCTGTGTAGAAGAAAGAATGAATGAAAGGGCTACAGGTCTGGGCAGTTTACCAGAGCAATGTGCCTCCAGGCACAACCGCTTTCATCCCTTTGACTCACCCCTCACGTCAGCCCTCTTTCCTCTTGAGTACAGTTCAGGCTCAAATACCAAAATAACCTTTGGTACAACATTAACCCTTGAAATTCAGGCTCAAGGCCATGCAAATCTATCTCACAGTCCTGCGAACAAACTCATTCACATTCAGTCACATATGCAGTAACTGATTTTTGAATCACAGGTTCTGTAAGATTCCTGCAACCATTAGATGGATATAAACCACAAGATTTTAATCCTTGTTCTAGCCAAGACTCTTTTGTTTGGTTTTTAGATCCCGAGACCTTCTAAAATTCACATTTTCAAACTTGCCTTCACAAAAAGGAAAGATGTATTTTCTGAAAGCAATAGATAAGGAGCTCCTATGACTCACTCATTCCTGTAGGCAGAGTTTTGAGAAAAATACCTCCATCCTAAGACTGCAATTGGACTGTGAGAAACTTTAAGCAGAAAGAATGATTTTTGACTCAAAACAGTTTTGGTTTACAATTGCTAAAAATAAATTTGTATTTTGGGAGTCTCCGCTCTTTCAAACTTGATCATAATTGAAAGCTTTTCATTATTCCTTTACTATTTTTTTTAAATCCAGTTGTACCACTACACTGTGCTTTTAGTTCCATAAGCTGATCACTCGTTTTCACAGAGTATGATGAATTTTTTAGATGCATGTTGCCTTTTAGAAGCCAAAATTTCACTTATGATCAATAAGTGTCAATAGAAGGAACTGCTGAGATAGTATACTGAAATTCTTTGCTTTATCTAGGCTATTGAGCCAACCACTGTATTTTTCACTCTGACACAAATGCAAATAAAAGAAAAAAAAGACACTGAGCCATAAATTACTGGAATTCTCTTTCTTCCAGAGAGTAAAAGAAGTATAAATTCAGAGCTTCTTTATTAAAAAGTAGATGTTTTCCCATGGACAACTGACATCTGTGAGATAGAAGCAGAAGGTTTTATGCACCAAAAGTCTTAAAAGATCAAACTGTTGAGAGAAATTCTCCTTCAACTCGGTGGGAATGATTGCTGCTTCTGGAGGTTTTATATTCTCTATCTGTCACTGACTTGAAACTCAAAGCTTCAAAGAAACGTGGTATGCAGCATTCGAAAGAAATCTAATTTTCAGTTAGTCCTGACTTTATTGTATTCACATTTAGCTAATCAAATCCAAAATTAATTCTTTTGTATTTCATTAAATTATTTATTATATATTATTTACTATATATTAAATTATTTTCTATACATTATATGGACATCATAAAAGATTGCACAGCTTTCTATATTTTGCAAGAGTAGGAATTCGTGACAGTGTACTTACCTAAAATATCTTCTAAAATCTGAATTGTGCAGGGTATGGGTTCTTATACTAGTTCTAGAAGTCAGTGCATTTCAGGGAAGGTAGTGTGTAAACATTGTAGCTATTAATGTTTGAAAGTCGAAGAAGTCTTTCAGAACCAGGTATGTTTTATTAAAATGAATGTAGTCTAAAGTGGCTAATAACTTTGAGTATTTTTGAACAGGTGCAAACCCACGCTGTGCATTGTACCTACTGTCAGTAAAAGTACTGTTCTCCATTAAAGAAAAAAACCCCAGGAACTTAATCACCTTTGTTCCAGACTCAGTTTTATATACAAGAATAATCTACAGAATTAGAGAACAGCTCAGGTTGGAAGGGACATTTGGAGGTCATCTAGTCCAACCTCGTGCACAAAGCAGGACCAACTTGGAAGTTCAGTCACATGATTCAGGACTTTGTCCAGATGACCTCTGAATCCCTCTGAAGACAGAGATCCCATAAACTCACTAAACCACCAGTTACGGTGCCTTACTACCCTAATTAAAGAGATATTTTTTTCCCTCAGACCCAATTAGAATTTCCCTTAATGCAACATGTGACTCTTGCCTCTAGTCCTTCCTCTGCGCATCTCTGCTGACCTCCATGCTGCCCTTCATTGCTGCCAGGGCACACTGCTGACTCAGGTGCATGTTATGGAATCACAGTATCATTTTGGTTGGAAGGCACCTCTTGAGATCATCTTGTCAAACCCTTCCTGCTGAAGCAGGCTTAGCTAGAGCAGGTTGTCCAGGAACATGTCTGGTCAGGTTTTGAATATCTCCAGTGTTGGAGACTCCACAACCTGTGTGGGCAACCTGTGCCCAGAGTCAGTCGCCCTCACAGTAAAAAAGTGTTTCCTGATGTTCAGATGGAATTTCATGTGTTTTAATCTGTGCCCGTGGCCTCTTGCCCTGTCACTGGACACTACTGACAAGAATCTGGCTCCTTTGTCTTCATTCCCTCCCATCAGGTATTTAAACCTGATATTTATGTACTTATTACTATAAATTGCCCACTGTAGAGTTATTCCTTCCCACGTGGAGGAGGTTACATTTGCTTTTGTTTGATTTATGTGAAGCTCCAGTTGACCTGCTCCTCCACCTGTCAGCCCATATATACACATAAAAGATTTGCAAGGGTCTGTAGCATTAAGTCTACTTCTTGCAGGTTGCTTTCACAATCCTGCCATTTGAAGAACTTCACTCAGCTAAGTTAGATCAAAGAGCCTTTATGTAAAATGCAGTAAAAGTGATTTCACAGGCTTTTATGATTTAAAAACAGACAGTAGATTTATAAGCCAGTTCAAACAGTCCACACTGCTATATAATTTAGTTTCAAACAGTCCACACTGCTTTATAATATACAGTATATACAGGCAGAGTCTGAGGCAAAAATGGACATGAGAAAGTATATAATTTTTCTGTCCATAAACACCAAAGTCCCACTCTCAGGTTATTCAAAATCTGGCTTTTCCTAGGAACCTAGGTTATCACTATTCTTGGCAGATGTTACAGCATGTTGTTTAGCTTTTGTTTCTATAGAGTGGTCTTAGCTGGTAAAATCTTTGTTATGTAAAATTATCATGGAAACCAGTGGAGACTGCCCCAGGATAGCTATTCTCTTCAGTGGCATATCAGCAATGATCACAGATAACAACATTTTCATGTGTTCCTAAAACAAGACAGGATTGTGTCTTTTACACAATTGTAGCATTATAGCTACAAAGCTTTGTAACAAAGTGAAACTCAACAGATAAAATAAGGAAAGGAGGAATCTTTGTAAAATCTGTGTTTACAAATAAGAATAGAAAAAATGACCATGCCAAATATATGCTTATCAGTTATAACATTTTACTTCAAAATGTGTTGACAAATACTATACTCTAAGAATATTATCTAAGTCTTAGTAATAAGGTAACTATATTTGTAGTACTAAACTTTTATTACAAAACACAAAGTTTGCCAGGTCTAATGTTAATATGGATTAATGGATTGCATTAGTATGATATGTTTTGTGAATTTAGAAGGTCTTTCAAAGACCTTTACAAGACAGTAATTACTAAATAATCATGAGTTAAATTTACAATAGTTAATTGGTATAGCAAAGAGTTATGAAATATTTGATTTCATACAAAGTCAGCATGACAAAATACTGCCATGGCTTGTGTCTTCTTCATAGCTTAAAGTAAAAAAGCTTTCAAAAATAATTAAAAACTTTAATAATTAAAAACTTTAATAAAAGCTGGTTTTTGCAAGGGATTCTTTCTTGTAGAAAGGTAGGTGCAGGTTTAAGACTCCCTTATGCTGTTCATCATGTCAAATTTGATAGCATGATTTCCGGATACCGCTGTTTCCTCATGCTTTGTTTTGCATGAAGCTCGTCTGGCCCAATGCAGACATTTACACTACAGCTGAACTTGTTGAAGAAGCTCCTTTTCATTTGAGTCATGAGTGAAAATCTAGGCCCTTTTCAGATGTGATTCTGCTGTTCTATTTTAGACACTGACTTTAGGATGAGATGAATCACAACCTAGAAATGCTTAGGTTTTTCTTGACTGACTGCTAGGAGACTCTAAGATGACTAGCTCAGTGGTAGATTGCTGCATTTTAGTGATAAAGTCATGTGACATTATTACTACTCCTTTTGTCTGCAATCTTATTGAGACCGTAAATTCTTTGGGCACTGCCAACCACCNGATTTCCGGATACGCTGTTTCCTCATGCTTTGTTTTGCATGAAGCTCGTCTGGCCCAATGCAGACATTTACACTACAGCTGAACTTGTTGAAGAAGCTCCTTTTCATTTGAGTCATGAGTGAAAATCTAGGCCCTTTTCAGATGTGATTCTGCTGTTCTATTTTAGACACTGACTTTAGGATGAGATGAATCACAACCTAGAAATGCTTAGGTTTTTCTTGACTGACTGCTAGGAGACTCTAAGATGACTAGCTCAGTGGTAGATTGCTGCATTTTAGTGATAAAGTCATGTGACATTATTACTACTCCTTTTGTCTGCAATCTTATTGAGACCGTAAATTCTTTGGGCACTGCCAACCACCATGAGTCCTCATCACTATCACAGCAAAAATAAGAATCGTTTCCAAAATCAAATTACTAACCTAGTATAAGAAATGTCCAAAACTTGCTCTAAAAACTGGCCAACTCCTCCTACTTTCAACTTTGAATTAAAGGAAAAGGCTTTGGGAAAACAGTTATTGCTACCATCTGGTCACATTCATGAATTTTAGACCATCTGTTTTTGGCGAAGGCTCCCAGAGCTTAGATTCCAGTGCTGAGAACATGAGAGCTTCAGAATTTTATCCCAAGTCTCTCCAGCTAAATTGCCTTTTTGGAGCATCAGCGGGTTTCAAGACTGACAGATGTGTGGCTGTCTCTGTGATAGACGAAGCCTTTCTGCATTCAGTACATAAGGAAAGAGAAGCACAGGCAATTCTGTGGTTCCTCTTGTTTAAGAGGTGTGCTAGTATGTATTAGAACCACAAGTGACCTGTGTGCCCTTCTCAGGAGCTACAGCAATAGAGTACTCTGGGGGTGACAGAAAATAGGGCACAGCATGTGAGGCACAGAGCAAAAAAATATTTCGAAACAGAGGTAAGCACACCTCACTACTTCAGTCAAATAACAGGGAGCATCTACAAATAGCTATGACTATTTAGCAATGGCTCTGAAGTTTGGGAAGTCTTGATAGCCTCAATGTATAACACAAATGGATAGTTCTTCACCCATGAACATACAAAGACTAAGCAGAGAAGACTGTTGTGCTGATGCAAATGCCTATTTCCTCCTCCTGTGCCCATCTTGCCTTTTGTACTAAATGAAATGACTGGTACAAAGATGGAGGTGGCACCAGAAAATGCCCCTTTGTACAGGAGTTAACTAACCTTATTCAGTTGCTTTAAGCTACTTAAATCAGCTCTCCTGCCTTAGCAGAAAGGAGTCTCTAGTCATGTCATTTACTTCCCCTGACCCCAGGAAAGACCCGGTTTGCATTTGAGTCCTGGAGAATAATTGATAATAATGATATTTTTTGTTTCCAAACATACATAACGAGTCAGCCTTTACCTGAGTCTTCCATCCTCTGCTGCAGCTCCTCCTGGTATAATCTTAGTAATGAATATCCCAGGATCATCCCCAATGTGTGGGTTATCTGTTCCTCCAGCAATACTGAACCCCAGGCCAGAATTCCCCTGGAAAAATTAAAAAAAAAAAAAAAGTAAATGTATCAACAGATGCTAGATTTCTACACAATTTATTTGCAGTACAGGAGTAGTTTCCTTGCTTCTTAAAGAAAACAGTTTATTTGTCGACTCCATACTTGAAGGCAGGTGACTCAGAAAAAAATTGTCAGTTAAAGAACAGATGCTGTGAACACAAAGGTTTCCCAGAGTTAATAGGAGAGTTAATGGATGCTCCTACAGAAACAGGATTTGACCTAAATTTAATTGTTTTCAAAAGAGGTCACATAAATTAGCATCTGAACTCCAATATGAATTTATCCAAGTCAATGAGAGCTAGAGGCTAAAAACACTTCAGAGCTTTGAAAAAAGACTTTAAAAACCAGTCATTTATAAACAGACACAGTGAAAAACATTCAGCTCTGAAGTATGTTAGTACACCTTTTCCTGTGGAAAAGTGTTCATTGCTCAGGCACATGCTTTAAAAAAAAACCCAAATCAAAGACCATTTCTTTCATCTTACTGATTTGCTAAATGAAATATTTGAAAGACACATTACAAGGTTCTACTCAATAATCCTACTTACTGCTTTTACCACTTGTGAGAATATCATGAAAGGCAAATAAGCATGTGCATACTACAAACACTTGCAACTCAAGTCACTGGTTTTCACATAAAATTTAAGCTCACAATTCTAACTCTTTTTTGGGAGTATATATTAGTTATTATGCTTTTCTGTATAAACTCACATTTATCAGAGACATTCTTTTGAATAAATTCAATGCAATACTTGATCCTTTAAGTTTCTCTCATCCCAAAGTATTTTTATAATTAGGTATTTAGGGTTATCACAGTGATACAATGCTATTGATATTGCAGAATATGTACACTGCTGCAGATGAAATATGTTCAGGGCACTAAAAATACTTTTCTCTTCACTCAACTTCCCAGATTACATGGAGTCTGTTTCTTTCACTCCTGCTTGTGGACAGGTATCCAGTTCAGTTCTAGTGAGAAGAGTTCCTAATAAAAATGTCACCTCTCTATGTTTTTCTTTTTTTAGCTTAAATAAATTCTCCTTTCTGCATTTTTGAACTGTGCTTCAAATAATAGGTCAGACATGCAATGCATTTGGTGTGCGAAAGTTGGCATGTTGCCTGCCCACAGCATGTCAAATTCTCACTTCTGTTATCAGTATTCTACATTCACAAGCGATGCAGTTCTCATTACTCAAGAGACGTACATGCAATCTGCAGCTCTGCTATCAGCATATACTTGTGAATAAATTTTCAGTACTGAACTAATTTATAATCCAAGGAGAAGGATTTAGGACTACACATATCTTAATGCTTCTCAGCTAGCTATAATACGTAAAGCATTATAATACTTAAACACTCTGTATATATTTTCTGTAGCATTAATAAACATCTCCAGGCCAGCATTATAAATCCTGGATTTAATCTCCCTTTCATCACGAGGATAATCTCAGATTCAGGTTATTTTCCCAATATTTTAACACATGCCTAATTATACAGTGCACTCTACACCAACATGCACTCTAAAAATACTTTAAGAATATCTTTCTGTAAGTTTTTCTATATGTCATATTATTAATGGAGCTAACCTTCCAACACATAAGAATGAAAAAATGTGTACTTATACACACGTTAGGAAGCCTGGAACAAAAGCCTTAAAACATTACGAAAACCAAGGACAAATTTCTAGAAAGTTTGAGTAAGTAATTGCTGATTTTTAAGAAAAACGAACCCTTTAAAAAATAAAATAAAATTGTTGGGTTTATTCTTAACTCCAAAGAGATTTGAAAAATGTGCAATAACCTGTGTTTCCAAATAGAGGTGGATTTCCAAATTCCCAAATCCTGCTCTTGACAGGGAAAGAGGAAGAATAGGGTAACAAAGAGAAATCTGGACGTAACTTTTAGTTGTTTAGGGAACACAAACAGTTATATCATAATAAAAAAGCATGCCTGAAGAGCTTCAAAAACTATCAAAGCTTGCCTGTTATGTGCGGTGTGCTTAGCTATTACAGTTCTTCACATAAAGTTCATTAGATTTCTAAGCAGGAAATCATTTCTGAAAAGGTTTCGCGCTTTCCCTGCACTCTTTTCCTCCTACCATACTTTTTTCCATTAACTTTTTAGAGTTAAAAAATATAGCAATGCTGCCTGTAAGCAGTGATGTGGTAAAACTGCTACAGACTTCTCGGGAGAATCAGTGCTAGCCCTTGACATTTATCCATAAATGTTCATCTGTTATACTGCAAGACTATTCTGATTCTGATCCTTAGGAATAACCTTTTAAAAGAACAGGGCAGCACTCCTCACTGGCACTTTTGTATCCAGAAAAATTCAAGCAATTATTCTTGCTGCAGCCCTTGACTTGATCAACAGGATCTACAAGCTGTCAGACACTAGCTGCCTCGGCAGCTAGATATATCCCTGCAAGGCTTTCCTGCACCAGAAACTGATGGCCTGTGCTGCAAAAGTTAGATACAATCACACAATTTTTTACACTGTGGTTCTTGAAGGCTCTGCATTGTCTACATAGAAAAATCTTCTGTCTTTGTACTTCAGCTCATGGCCAACAAGGCTAAAAGCATGGCTACCATCACTCATGGGTAACTGGCCTTTTAAGAGTCTTGGATTGAAGAATAATGCAATAGGAACATTCTGATTAAAAGCAACTGCATTTGAGTTCTGAGCAGCAAGTAATACTGATGTACAGATCTTTCCTTTCCCCTCATGCTCCGTCTTACCAGTATGCAGGTTCATTAGCATATGGTTGTTATATTAACAACTCATTGTAGTTGACAAACTGTAACTCCAAGTTCCAATTAAGTATTGTCTACTAGCACAACACTTCCTGAACCTTTCTGCAAGGGTTAGCTCCCTACCTTTTACTTTTTGCATCTCCTTTGTCCCCATCCCAGAAAAAAAGAGTGTTAATAATCTTCATAGCTTTTTTTGCTTATCTCAGTCTCCCTGTGATTTCATGTTAAGCAATGAAAATGTCTGCCTTCTCTCAGCCCAAAACAATGGCTGAACCACTTAGACACTACATTTTCCATGGTGGAACATTCATGCTTTCTCTCATGTTTGGGAGTGGTTCCCCATAAATATCTGTCAAGTTAATTCACTTCCCTCTTTCTATTCCAAGCCTTACTTCTCTTGGATGCTTACAAAGCAAGATAACAATGAGCTCAGAGGCCTGGTGACAATGCAGATAAATGTTTAATAAGAACTAATAGCAGCTGATACAGAGGAGAAGAGGTGTAAAGCGACAGAAGTCTTCCTCCTTTGGGATACTCCATTGATACTTTTAAATTGAGATTCATATTTAGGCCTAAATATGCTTGCCTGCTTTGTTTCAGGGTTCTTTGGTGGAAGAGATTTAGCCAAAAATCCCAAAACATACGTAGGGGACAAAAAATCTGAACAAGTCTCAGACCTATTAACTTTAATGGAATTGCTCAAGCAGCATTATTCGCATGCCCAAATATATAAGGGTCCAGATCCAAACCATTTTATGTTGAATTCATGTAAGCTAAGTGATCTCTTGACCTAAACATTGCCGTCTCTTTGTCCAAGTTCTCAATTGCTGCTACGATAAAACCCACATATATTTAATTACTGACTATATAGGGAAGTTTTCCATAAAATTACTCAGCAATAGATGCATGACTGGTTTTTTTAATTGTTAGTTTAGTTTCTTGCTAGCTTCCTTGCCTTTTATTGCAAGGCCTCAGTCATGCACACAGCCTGACAAAAGGCTTAGCATGGTACAACACGCTCAGTTTGGCTTAAAAAAACATTGCCTCAGTTTCCTCCTGTTCATACTGGATATCTCATGCTTCTCAGGGATTTACCATTAAGCTGAGACTTCTCTCTTGGCTCAGCTTTACTTTTCAAACAGAGAAACTTAGGTCAAACTACCAGATCAAAATAATTTCTCTCAGCCCAGCCCTGGAGGCCTCTTTCCTGTTCTCCTCTGAAGGGAAGGTCAGTACTTCTTACAGTTTACTATACAAGCCTGCCTCCTTTATGTCTTTCTTAGATGGGGCTTTGGAACTCCACAAGGCTCACCTGAATTCTTTATAGCTCAGCTGGAGCAGGTAAGAGGCCTGTTCATAATTCTTGTGGCCCTGGAGGGGCAGACAACCTCCAACAGAGACACAGTACCAGCCCAGATGACTGGTGGTGTACCTTCTGCCAACACTGAAACACAACACTTAGAGTCGGAATAAGATGATGGATGATTCACATGCCAGGTAAAAAAAATAAAACTTGCAAGTTCTGACCAGTTTCAATCTCTTCCCTCAAGACTTGTTATACTGACAACATAAAGATCACAAAAATAAAGTAAGAATCCCTGGCAGGTAATGGTTTTGGACAGCCAGAAAGCCATGAGACCCATCCTTCTTCTTACTTTGCCTTCCACCTTGTGTTCCTCTCCTTTTACACACCACTATGAGCGCCCATGTAACAGGCTGCATTTGCATAGGTTGCAGCATTTTATTTCATCAGAGAGTAATCCTCTGAAGTGGTCCACACTGACTTCCGTGGAAACAGAGTTAACACTGAGTTATTTGAATTTATCTTCCCATGACATTACAGCTCTCCATGGATGATAGCTTTCCATACACTTCTACAAATTATTTCCTCCTTATTGTCTCTCTCTTTTTTTTTTTTTTCTGTTTTCTGCTCAGGAGCTGCATTTCACCTTAGAGCAGAGTTTGATTATGGATGATATAAAGTCATTCAGTCTTTAACAAAATCACAGAAGAATTAAGTCCAAGAAGCAGAGATGAGATCAGAAATGGGCATCAAGAGCAGACTGAGTTTTTACCTGTATAAGGGCCAAGTGATTCGTATTTTACCACACTAAATAAGCATACCACGATCACATAGAGGTTTTTTTCCATTTTAATTTCTTTTAAAAAAATTCCAATCAATAAAGTGACAGCAGAACTCAATGTTTGACACCAGCTTCACACAGACTCTTTCTGAATGGCTTAATTACTTCAGTGCTTCTAAAAGAATTTCTGATGACCTTCTGAAGTGACATGATTTTGAAGCTTGCTGTCATTTAAGTTAGAAAAACAGTAGATGTGAACTGCACAGCATTCACTTAACTATTGCCGCAACCTCACCCTGTCATGGCAGCATACCAGGAATTCTCTTTCACAGAGTCCATCAGTCAGCAAAAAAATCCAAGGCAGAACGATGAACTGTATAACAGAATAGTTTCCAGAGGCTGAAAGATGTTTCAGGTGACACCACATACTCTCACAGCCTCTATGACCGAAATAATCTTTGTGTTTATATTTTTTTTACTTACAGGTTTAAGGGAGCCATTTTGCTCAGCTGTTAGGGAATATGAGCTAATGTTAACCAAAGCTGTAATGTGCTGAACTATGCAAACAGTAAATAAATAGTAATACCTAAGTAACAGAATTTACACAAGTCAAGCCTACAGTGCTTTCCACTATTTTCAAGGTTTTTTTCCAAGGGTATTTTCAAGGTAAGGACATTAAGTTTCCATCACATAAGATTGTTTTGCTGCTTCACAGAAAATCTGAATCCAAACACAGTATTGCAGAAATGCATGACGACTCTTCCATTAGGCCCTGAAAAGTGCTGCTTATCAGTAAATACAGGGTAAGTTAAGAGTAGTCAGAGTGTACACGCTTGTCGATGAAGTATTCAAGTCCATTCATGACAGCATGTAAAAGACAATTAAAATTCTTGACCCTCGCTGCCTTTATGAGGTCACACTTGTTGCTGTTTCTTTGTGGAAAGTTTTATCATTTGGGGAAGAGAGGGGAAAGGGAAAGGGCAATAATAACATACATTTGCAAAGTGCTGCAGACTTTTGAACAAAAATGATAGGGAAAAAATGGTTAATTAGATAATAAATAACTTAATCTGTGATTTGTAATCTTGTAATAACTCTTCTTTTTCTGTTCCCCTATAAAATGTTGACATTAAAAAAAAACTTCTTCTGCCAAACCACCGTATGAAGCAGAATTTTATGTATTAAAGAAAACACAAACAGAAAACATTGCCTATGTTCATTATACATAATGGTGTACCTAAAATACTTATAATTTTATCTCAAGATGTTTGTTTGGTTTTGGGTTTGTTTTTTTTTTTTTACCTACAGCCTTCCTTACACCTCTGCTCTGGTGTTCGCAGCCAAATTTGTGGAATGCTTTTCTCTCTCACATCTTCTACAGATGGCTTTAAAGTGTGAATTGCTGCCTAAATTTGCAGGTTTTGTCAGAGCAAGTTTAGTCAAGAGAAAGCTCACAAAATGACAGTTGACTCATTCCTAAATAGATGCTATATTTTTTTTCTGTCTTCCTTTATTGCAACTTTAAAAGACCCTATCAAAGTTGTTACTTGATACTCCTTAAAAAGCTGCGTGTTGAATTTTACAAAGGGAATTATCCTTCAGCTTTTTAAGAGCACTAATGATCTGTAGGTTCTGTAAATCTTCACCTTTCTTTAATATAAGCAATGCTGCTTTTCTCTTGTTTATGCAAAATTTCAAAATAGTTTAATACAAAGGTAAGTTATATCCTCTGAAGCCAGTATAGACTTGGTATACATTTGACAGAATTTCAGAATTTGACATACATGCATCAAAACCCTAAAGCTTTTCAGCTTTGGCTGCTACAGACAGGGAACTTTCACACTCTAAGTACAGCACACTTTTCTGATCGTGGTGTTGGCTTAGGAATTATGCTATTTTTGTTAAGAAGGAGATTTACATGGTTTTGCTTTTCAAGTCTTCTAATGCAGCACCTTCCTGTAAGTAGATGTTGCTATGAGGAAATGTTAATTCATAAACTACTGTTGAGGTTATTTCATGTGGTGGAAAAACATGTCCCTTATTTGAACTACGAAACATACTCTGAGACAAATAATTTGAAACTTGACATTTTTATACATTTTAGTAAGTTTTTTTTTAATCACTGCATACTCATTTTTAATTTTTACATTTCTCCTTAAGTGAAGTCTTACTTCTGAAACTTTCTTAGAAAAAGTAAAACATGAAACTAATACTTGTTTTCTACAGATATTCAAAACAGTTTGGCTGGACTGTTCAGTAAACTTTTGCTATGTCCAAAATTAATCTCTCAAAGGGTACCTTTTCAATAATAAAAAAAGTTTTACAAAATAGCAGTACCTGAGCTCTGGCTAAGCCTGCTACCAGCTTTGGCTCCTCTTAGGGTTCTTCCCTCAGGATACTTCTGTTTCAGATGAAAAAACCCAACATCTCCCATGAGACAAAAAAGTAACACCTCTTTCCATAAACCACATTCACCCTTGTTCTACGATAGTAAGTTTCTCCAAGAGCCACTCAACAGTATGAGAAAGTGAAAGCTGAGAATGAGTCAAGCTTAGAAAACTGCAGGAATTAATTTTTTTGGCAGGAGACAGGGGGAAAAAACAGTAAGGGCTGTGGGGCAAGAACAGTGAATCAAGTAACATAGTCTACAAATGAGACAAATGATTGAAAACTCTGACCATAATTGACAGTCATGGGACGAGTTGTTACAGATCAGGATTTGCTGCTGGTCTAAAATAGTCCTTCATACGCTTTCTCTTTTTATCTGTGCTAAAGCAGATAAGATTACCTAGTTTGGCACCTAAGATGGTTATATGGAGGGAATACTTCTAGACATACCAAGCCCAAGAAGAGGATGAACACCTGAGATTGTTGGAGGAAAGATCAGCGGGTTCTAAGTACTTCTGCAGACTTTGTTCAATAATATTTTTCTCCACAAAGTACTTCCCAACTGAAAAATACAACTCTTTTTTAACCATCTGACAGTGAAGCAGTAGAATTTTTGAGGATTTTTTCTACCTTTCACTCAGCCATACTTAGTTCAATGGCACACCCATGGTGGAGGTGTTTTACCCATCACTCAACAATGCCCAGTTCCACAGCACGCAGCCACATTGTAAACAGCTTAACAAGTTAATGCTTCATCCCACTGAAATAAGCAGGTGATTTTATAATATGCAAAACACTTCCATCTAATTCAGGATTTTGATAGAACATGTTTGTTAAACCCACCTACTCAAGGCTCTAAGGTCTTTAAGACAAGACAGGATTCTGCTTTGCAATTCTTTCACAATCTGGCATTTCTACTAGCATTGTTTTTATATTCTGAAGAAAGCATGATACATGCTAAATAACCAAACCGTTTCCTGCCATACAGTGTGTGGTTCTTTGGCCATCTCCCACTCTAATACCAGACCTTTCTAATCCTACCACATCTAACCCTATCTTTAGACTTAAATAATTCCAGCAATGTTTTCGAGTACCTGCACATGCTATACTATACTGTAATTTTCTTCTACTATGTTTTATCCAAAGCTCAAATTTCCAAAGCGTAAGCATCAAAGCCACATTTGTCTCATTCAGAGAACAAGGACATTTGCATATTTATCACAGTGCTGTTCAACTCTTTTGTACTTTCAAATCTACTCAAGAGTAACATAATTCATGAAATTCTCACTTCTCCCACATACGCTGGCACACTCCCCAGAGTCAGAGTCTTGAGACTCCATAGTTATATTATGCTCCATATGGTACAGACTTTCATCTCTCATGGTGCCATTTGTTGATTTCAAGCCCCTTATCAGGTTCAGCACATTCATTACAAAACCACAATACACACGGCTACAACTGCTTCGGCTACAACTGCTTCGACTACAACTGCCGCCTATGCTTACTCACACTTGTTATCTGTAGAGGGATATCGTTGGCTCAGCTCTGCCCAGTTGAAGTACAGCACTCAAGAAGGAGAATTTTAAAAAAGATCCAACGGATTTGTTTTTTCATAATATTTGTGAAATCTACAACACTGTAAAACAGCAAATCTGGACAAGGAATGAAACCAATACCAAAGTGAAGTGATCTCTTGAAAAAACGCTAGTGTGCCCTCTGCCAGACTTTGATGTATACAGATTGAAGCAAAAGGATAGGATGTGATCTGTCTTCAGGTTTGGCTTTCACTGTTGTATCCCTATTAAGCTCACATTAACAGCTTCTGAGCTGTGACAAACAAGTATGCTTACATTTTTCTTCAACTTTTCTCATCCTACTTCAGTATCATCTGTAGGGATAGTCTTTCCCTGGGTCTTGAGAGCATCATGACCTTGCCTATTCTGTCTCACACAGAAAAGTTAGGTAACATGTGACCTCTTTTAGTTATCTAGATGCAACCAAAGCAAACAAATGTCCCAGAAAACTCTATCTGATGAGTAGCTGAAAAGCAGTATGAGAGAAAACTAAATATCCAAAATGTTTCATCAAAACACAGATGCGTGTTCTTTGGAGGAGGGAAACACTGCTCCTGGAGAGTGAATGGTTTCACTTGACTTGAAAAACTCTTTCTTTGTCATACTGTGTTATCTATCTCCAGGCTAGTACTGACTTCTCATCAACCAGACCCTGAGAGCTTTCTGAACTCCCAGGACCACACAATCAAAAGTGAAAGAATCAGATCAAGGAAA
The DNA here is from genome assembly GCA_013398225.1 of Steatornis caripensis. NCBI lineage: Eukaryota > Metazoa > Chordata > Aves > Caprimulgiformes > Steatornithidae > Steatornis > Steatornis caripensis. The sequence goes on from VZSC01004065.1 coordinate 98,729, forward strand.
GGAAAGCACCAACTAAGTGATAACAGTAACTAGACATAAGAGGGGTGGGGAAGAACAGGAGTAAGAATTAAACACTAACAGGAATTGAAAGAATAGCAAAGCTTATTCGAGAGACAGGCTACTTTTAAAACTTTGACATGATCATCACTGAAGCTTTCACAATGCAATTATCTGTAAAAACGGAGGAAATTAAGACATGTTTAAATGTAACTATGACAGAAGTAGACAGTCACATTCTGTACAGGGATTTAGGGAACAGAAAACTCATTTTACTGAAGCTATGGAAACCAACAGGGTTTCACCACATAGTGCTAGCAATTAAAAGGAAAGAAGAAAACTCCTACTTATGACTTCAGTTCCTCTCTAAATGATGACACCTCTCATCCCTTTCTGCTGATAATTCAGTGCTATGAAAACTCCAGTGGGTGTCTTGAGACTATCTGGAAACTCCTTGGTTAAACTCGTTTGTAGCCCTAAGTCTTTTTGTTGAAAAACTGCTTCGTGCTTAAATTGGTTTACCTGGAGAGATCACACGATCACTATAGAATTGCTTTGTAAAGCACTTAGGGAAACTGGAGACTCCTGAGGTATTAAAGGTGCTGGAATAAGCCCAAGTTCTAAGCTATCATATAAGCTACAGTTCTTTTTCATTTGACTGTCACAATTACAGATATGAAATGAGTATATTTAGTTGTTCTCATTTTGGGATTTGCTTTTTTAGCATATTCTTAACATATTATAGCCCAACAATTACTTGGGTGATATTTCTTTACTGAAATACTTATATGCTTAATAATTTAGATTAAAATTCTGGAATGTTTACATCTATTAGAAGTTTCTGATAATCTTTTCTTTCCAGCTCTTATTCAACCCTGCACCAAAGGAAATGCATGAGTAAAACTTTTGCCGCCTCCTTCAAAATCATGATCTTCGGGGCATATAATCTGGAAGAAAAAGCTAAACAATTAATGATCAAAAAGGCCTTTAAGGGTTTCAAGTTCAAGCACAAATCCTAGACGCAAATGACTGAGTAGTCCTGCTATTGCATCACTTACCTTGTCACCATTGCACTACTCTAGTGGCTAAGCATGCAAAGCTTAGCATTACCTTCTCATTTAATATAGAATAAAGAAAGGTTTTGAAACACGTTCTTATTTTGAATAACATTTAAGACTTTCCTTTCAGGCCCCATAATGCTTAACTATTGTGTTGGGTCTGTGGGTGCGGGCTTTGGTAGCAGGGCAAGGGGCTGCACGGGCGGGTGGCCCCTGGCAGAAGCTGCTCGAAGCTCCCCCAGCTCCAAGTCAGCCCCGCCTGGGGCTGAGGCCGGGCCATTTGGAGACAAGGGACGGGCCTCTGCCATAGCGGATTTAAGGAGGGGACAAAGGAGCGGTCGTGGAGACATGCAGCAGGGGAAGGGAGGGGAGGTGAGAGAAACTCCTGTGCAGGTACTGGGAGGCAGTGAGGGAGGAGGAAGAGGCGATGGCCGGAGCGGAGATTCCCCTGCAGCCCATGGAGGATCATGGTGGAGCAGCCCCTGAAGGACCATGGAAAAGCCAGGAGAGGCCTGCAGCCCATGGAGTACCACAGAGGAGCAGGGAGGGACCCACAGCTGGAGGAGGACCCCACGCCAGGGGAGGTGCCTGCTCCCGAAGCAGACCATGACTCTGTGGGCAGCCTGTGCTGGGTCGGTGCGTTCCTGAGGGGCTGCACCACGTGGGAAGGACTCACGTCAGAGGGGTTCGTGAGGGACTGTCTGCCGTGGGAGAGACCCCGCGCTGGAGCCCGGGAAGCGTGTGAGGAGCCCTCCCCGCCTGAGGAGGAAGGAGCGGCAGGGACAATCTCTGGTGAACTGACTGCACCCCCCATTCCCCGTCCCCCTGTGCCGCTGAGGGGGAGGAGGGAGAGACATCGGGAGTGAGGGGACTTGAGCCTGGGAAAGAGGGAGGGATGAGGGAAAGGTATTCATTTGTGTTTTAAGAACTGGCTTTTCATGTCTCCTTATCCTGTTCTGCTTTGATTGATAACTGATTAAATTGAATTTTTACCCCAAGCCGAGTCTGTTTTTGCCTGTGACCATAACTGGTGAGTGACCCCTCCCTGTCCTTGTCTTGACCCACCAGGTTTCCTTACATTTTCTCCTCATCCCACTGGGGAGGGAGGAGTGAGCGAGCAGCCGCGTGGTTCTTTGTTGCCAGCTGGGCCTAAAGCATGACAACTACAGATTTCACTGAGAAGAAATGTAAAGAAGAATAAATAACATAAAATGCAATTCATTCTTTGTCTTTCACAGACACACATGTAAATCTCATCATTGTTACTAACTCTGAGCTGACTCTATTGTAACATTTCATTTCAGTGTCCATTTTGTTTCTTATTCTTAGTAAACCGGATTGGCTATGACCCTGAGCAATCTGACATATCTTCAAAGCTGTCCGTCTCCGAGTGGGAGCTCGGACTAGGTGACCTCCACAAATTTCTTCCAAACTGAATTATTCTCCTCTTCTACGAAATACCAGTGTCACAAATACAAATACAAAAGAAGTTTCTAGATCTGCTGCCAGCCTAGGAATAATTCAGTCACTAAAAACTTCCTTTCTGAATTTTACCTTAACAATTACATAATATTTAAATATTTTGCATGGATCTGTCCCTAGAAACATTCCCTTTCCAAGATTTGTACCTGTACATTCTTAAGTGCAGAGGCTTTCTTGACCTGGTCTCTATAAAAACTGTACTTCGTATAACTTTCACACAACTCTTTGAAACTAAACAAGTTTCGTCACATGAGAAATGCATGGTTCCTTTATATTGTAAAAATCAAATTTACAGGTCTTCTTCCGGGAAGAGGTGAAGAGGAATCTTTAACCAGGTATCTGCTTTGCTAAAAACATTCCCTAGGCAGTATTTTCCTGTCCTTCTAGAAATCAGTTGAGATAAGATTCACTGTTCTTTTATGTATATCAACACTTGTTAAATGTTTGGTAGTGTTCTGAATACACTATGCACACATATGAATAAATACACAGAACACTGCAACAGAACTAGACTACCATTCTCAACAATATTCATACAATAACATATAATATCAGATATTATTTTTTGTTGGAAATTTAAAGGAATACTAAATTGCCATGTCCTTGTTCAGGTATGTGTCTGTCTATATATTTTAATAATATTAACATCTAGGATATGTTAATAGCAATTTTCAAGTTTAGCAACATCATTTTAAAGGTGGTTGTCAGTGATTAATTGGCAGAGAATAGTGATCTTGTGATTCATGTAAGAAGGAAGTCCTCTCCTCCCCAGCTGTACAGAAGCCACTTTTGTCTTTTTGTAGGTGGTAGGAAGACAGGCTGGGGAACAGACAGAGTCTAAACTGAGATTCCTACTAGAAGAAGGGAAGTTAGACTAGAAGTTGACCAATGTACACTGTTTAAGAAGAAAAGCAAATGTCAACAAAGACATTTTCACTTGATCTTAGACTCTCTATGGAAAGATCACAGCTCAAGATGCCTCTGGGTCACACACAGATAAGCCTACTTAAGTGTAGTAATAAGATTGATGAGTGGAATTTTCAGAAGAATCAAGCTATTCCTATTGATAACTGAGAGAATTACCATGTATTTCAAAAGAAACAGCTAGATTACAAGTAAATGCTTTTACAAGTAAATGCTTTTGGAAATCCAATCTTTTATGAATTCCTAACATTTCAGATCTGGTTTCTTTAGCATTAGCAGTAGCTTTTCTGTCACTTATGTAATTTTTTTTTTTTGTTGATTCATTTTAGGAATAGCCACACTCAGAAATACAGCTGAAATTTCTGTTACTGGTAGCATGAGTCTACTTCTACTGTGTTCCTGGAATGTATTCCAAATCAGCTCCCCCAGACAGTAAAATGACAATACAAAATAAAACCTGGAAGAAATAGCCCTTCAGAAAGGGAAAAGCACTCTGTGTCTATACTTCAGCAACGAAAATGGATTTGAAAATTTACTCATAAAATACAGACAAATAAGCAGTATGCTCCTGATACTATGGCCTCCTACACTAACTTTACTTTTCGATAGTATTGGATAAATTCAGAGAAGGAAGAAAGTTAACTAGAAATACTAACTCAGCATTTGTAAGTACCCTAACAGTGAAATCTTCCCTCTGTTTTTCTCATGAACATGCATATTCACTATTTCCGTTTCAAGACTTTTTAATTCCCATATTCTCTTAAAGAAGAGGGAATTCTCACTCTCTTTTCAGAGCTAAGGGATTGTAATGAGTTTGAAGCAGGGTACTGAACATTACTGACATCTTAAAATCCTAATTAATAACACCCCTAAAATCCTGATGCATAGCATCTGCAGAATATATTGAGTTGTAAGAATGAGGAAAGATAAACACTTTTATGTTGGATGATGGTACATTTTTGTACAAAATAGGTGGCATCCATTTTACCTAGCTTTTAAAACATGTTCAGTAGAACACGTTCAGTTAGGCTAGGCATGATACATACGCTCTATATATACTGTATAGAAAGAGACACCGTTTCATTGCAATTCATCAACATGCAAATTGGTGCAAGTCAAAATGTTTCACATACATTTATCAGTTGCAATCAACCTTCATTTAATAGTTTCTTAGTCCTGGCATGCAATTTGTGTTCTAAAATGAGAGAGAAAATTGAGGTAAGAAAGGATGTTGAAAAGCAAGAAAGAGAGAGAATGAGATCAGAATAACCAGCAGGTCGGTGATGAGGAGCTCATCTGAGCTGCAAAACCTGAACCGAACTACTGTTCTGGAACAGGCACCGCTGGGGTTTACATTTCAAAGGAGTGCCTTAATCACGAAGAACACTATCTCTGATTTAATGAATATATAATTGTATATTCAAAGTGGAACAGGTCCAACAGGAGAAACACACACCTCAGCAAACCTAGGCATTCATCATGGACAAATCCCTGTTACACATCAGGCAGAGGCAGCACGTCAATCTCATTTTCCCACACCCTGGGTAAGTATTTTTATGATGATTGTGAGTCCTTTTCCTTCCACTTTACATATTTCCCCCAAGAAAACTTGTGAAAGTATCAAATTTCTGCCAGTGTGTAGTGTGTGCATGGGGAAAGATACATCAAAAAAGTTGGTGACATAACATTTCACATTCGACTCTCACCCTGCCATCAGTGATACACAGTCAAAGGTAGAAACAATCAGGAGAAACCATGGCTGGTACCTTGGCCGGCTTTTCTCAAGACTTTTTCTGGAAATTCACTGTGGATATAGTAGGTATTGCCCCAAAATGTTTAACACAAGGTTCCTGTATTATTACTGCATATTAATTATTGTTAATGCATATTAAATATTTGTCTCTTTTAATTTTTTTAAATAATCCTGTTCAAAGAACAAGCACAGTTACTTTAAGCATTAAACATCTCCCCATTCCCCTGATATGCATCAACTTAATCTAAAGTCAAACATATATTAAAGCATATACCTCTTCTACAGTACATTGTCTTTAAAGACATTTGTTATTGAGAGAGTAGAGGGATACATAAAAACATAATCAAAAGAATCTTTCCACTGAACACTATTTGGACACAGGAATCCTGTGAGACATGCTATCATAGATGGTAATACAAGAACTGCCCAAAATATCCAGGGCGTGCATACTCTTGTTTTATGCCAAAGCTGACACCCTAGGAAGGGTTTAGATTCTCAACAAAAGCAACAATTAGTAGCTTAACAAACAGCTTTTAAACAGACAAATGAAATGGCTATTAAAGGCTGGTCTTAAGGGAAAAGAAATTTAAACATGTATTTGTTTTCTTAGTAATCAGATGTGGTGGGGTACATGAACAAGGAGAGAGGGGATGGCTGTTCTACATGTATCAATCCATTTCAATGCTTGCCTCAGCTTTCTCTACAGGGCAATGTCACTGCTTGAACAACATCTGAAGTTTTGGTGCACATCAAGTATACACAAGATTTCAATAAAGTAAAATAAAATCTGACATTTCTGAGAGATTTGGAAATACGGGGCAGGGAGGGGGAAGTGGAACATATCCTGACCCTTTTTTCTTGGTTCTTTTTAAATATAAACTTCTGTGGGATGTTTGGCAGTACAACTAGTAACAACTTACAGAACTCTTATGCATATAAATCTTCCCCAGGTCTTTCAGTCCTGCAGTCGCTGCCATAAGTAAGGATTTATAAGGTTTACAAGCATTCTTTCTTACAACATGGAGATAGCACAAGAAGACAGCAGCACATGGTGATGGGCAAGTATTAGCCTGTCCCCTTCACCTATTCAAGATTTAGAACCGTGTCATGGGCTTTGCCTATCCTGAATTGTTACAACTATATGCATCAGTACAAAGAGGATAATAGATGTCAATGCATTTAATGATTTAACTCTTTTAAGCCACAGAAATATAAAACTAGAAAAAGAAGTTACTTTATGATTATGTAGTTATATAGAGTAAATTTTAATTCTGATTAAGAATTCAGTTCAGTGACACAGAAACATTGTAGTTACTCAATGTTCAATTCATTTACGAGAATACTAATATTTCGCAATATGCATTACAATGAATACACTTCCTAAAAGTGGCTACAAGGAAGTTGTCTATAGAATTCAAAATGTGCTATCAGAACAACAAATGTAAAAAAAAATAAGAGGATTTGGAACAAAATAAGAGAAACTTATGAAGCTTTTGAAAGTGAATTAAAAGTTTTGCGTGTGACTACTAGACAAGATTTCAACATGAGCCTCAAGCAACTGTTAGATCTGTGCCAAAAGCTGTAACATGATACTGAGATTTTAGAAATATAATTTTACACATAAATCAATATTACAGTAGATAAGATGAACGCTTGGGCACTTAGGTAAAAAATTTTTGACCTGACCCTGTCTAACAAGCCTGATTCTACAAATGCCCCATCTTTGAGCTTAAACCACCATGACGTGTGCCAATACCAAAGACAGAATGGGACATACTTAGCATCAGTGCCCACCCCTTCTTCTCCCAAAGTGCCCAATATTCATTTTGAGACCAGATGCTTACAGAATTTTGTTTCATTTAGATACAAATGTTACTACAATAGATATTTTTAACTATTTGTAAAACGTTGTTTCCCAGTCAAATTTGACAACAATGAACACAGAGCACTTATGTAAAACTGAGCAAACACATGCAACTAACTCACATCCGTAAGAAATGCCTTTGTAAAACCTACTGACTTACAAGAAGAAATTAGTCTTTTCCCACTCTCAACCTGGCTACCCACAACGTTTCCTAATTATTTGCAATTTTTTTTTAGACTGCCAGAACAAAGATGAACATCATCGGGACAGTTAACAAAGCCATCTTCCTTTCAACAGAGTAACATGGCATACAAAGTGTAGCAAGTCAGAGTACTTCATTAGAAGCATTTAGACAACACAGCCAGGAAAGTAAGAAGATTTCAAATCTAAACCTAAGTTTGCTCTGCTTTATCTGTGAATGCATGTTTGTGTGTGAGTCATCCACAGAGAGTGAACCCACAGCACAGACAGAACAAGTGCTACGAATACCAAATTGCAAACTGTACAGTGTTTATCCACCATCTGTTGTTCAAGATTCCTGTAACTGTATTTCATAAAACTTTTCAAATTTAAACTTACTGTGTCAACTTATGAGATAACATAAAAATGGACACTTTTTTTCATTTAATTTAACTGCAAACTTCTCCAAACAGGGCATGGAATTGAAAAGGGGATTATTTTTTGATGGGCAAATAAAATTGAAAGAAAAGAATATAAACACACGGAAACATGAGTAGACCTCTAAGTATCTCAAAGAAGGATACCTCTGTGAATACATAAGATTTCCTCTAGACTTCATATCAAGCTCAGTCACTAGAAATAGATAAAAATAATAGCTCAGCTTTGCCCAGTATAAAAAATTAAATGCAGCTCCATTTAAAGCGGTCACAAAATAGACCCCCCATCGAAAAGTAAGAAGTTAATTTAAACTAGTGAGTTGTACTGGTTCAGCATCAATGTTGTATTTCCAGAAATCCTCTCCCTTGCCCACATGCTGAAGATCCAGTAAGCCAGCTTTTCAAAGGAGTCAGTCTGAAATTTATAAGGTCATGAGAATGCTTAAATCATTAACAGACGGTGTTTCCTAGTGGAAATGTGGCCAGGGAATACTGTACTGCAAGAAGCAACAGGCCAATATTTTCAGAGCTATAACACCTTCCACAGCTGTGGCTGAATCTTCAGTGAAACAGCTTAAAGGTTCAGGAATGAATCCTGCACTTATTTACTCCACACTTATTTCTTTTGTCAAGAGTAATATTGATTTTCCACAGGTAAAAAGATTCTGGATCTGGCCCCTACATTGAATATCATCTTTCACATACACAGGATCCTCCTCTTTCAGCAGGACAAATTCATGACTAGTTAGTATTGATCAGTAGTGTACAGTTAGTCTTCAGCTCTGTTTCCCTTTCCTTAATAAGGTGTTTACAGAATTTTTACCCTCTCCCCAGTTGCTAGAAAGACTACTGTGTTGACTTACTCCATTCCTCCCCCTCATGCTTGCAACTATTTTAATTTTTTCTCTATAGCAGAGTAGTGTTATACTGCATAATAGTTCTAACACTAAAAAATGGAAGATTAGTTCACCTGAGCTTGTTCTTATCATGTTTATTCTCAGAACATTTTCACGGATTATTTTCTAGTCTTTGTTCCTGCAGAGGATGTCTTTTTTTTCATTTTATTTGGAAGCTAGATTTCCATTTTGCTTTGAATTCCTTAATTCTTTTTCAATATCTGAAATCTTACAGAAATCTTATCTGACAACTTACAGAAGTAATCTAGCACTTCAGATTTTAGTTTTGTAGTTTGTCCTTCAAGTAGCAGGACATGTTGTTTTCCTGGGGTTCTTTTTCCATTAGCATTGGTGCAGTTACCCTACAGTTAAAACATATGTTCTTGTGGAAGAGTGAATCAGTCTTCTGACAAAATAACCCAAGAAAACAGACTGATGATTTTACTCTTCAGGAAAATCCTTTCTAGACCTATTAAGGTCTAGAAAACTCATAGTGACTGTAATAAAAGTGTAAGGCAGTCTTTCTTCCAGATGGTATAACTGACACCACAATGTGTCATACGCACCTACAACAGTTCAATATGAGCTTACCTTCTCAGAAAACTTTGTCCTTTGCTCAGCTTTTTTTCAACAGAAGGGAGAGCAGCTTTTAGAGGCATTCCAATGGACTCTCCCTGGTGGAGGATGGCTGAAGAGATAGGATAAATCGTCACATTCTCTGTCTCTCTTCTCCCAAAACTGCTACTTTTCCCATTACAGGATAAGTTTCCTTTATCCAAGATACTGGGTCTCATTCTGCTTTCACAGCTTGAAAGCAGGTTGTGAGATCTATTGCTACCTTATTGGAATTCTTCTGGCAGAGGATGGAGAAGCCAAAAGGAGTGCTGGAGCAGCAGTGAGGAATAGCAGGAGGTTCCTGAGGTACAAGATGACTGCCTTGACTGAAAGGACACTGGTGTGGGAAGAGTGCCCCAGGCACACACCACGGTACTAAAGTCAAAATATGATGATTAATAGCTCCTAACAAGGTCCAGTTGTTCATATCCCATTGGTGTGCCAGAAGCAGCACTGCAACCATTATTCCTAGTGCAATCTTGCCCATAGCTAAAGTAAACCTAGGTATTAACCATTTCTGCAAATTTAATTTGTTCCATTTCACATTGCAACCCTTCTCTACTCCCTGTTTAGTTTTGCTCTTTGCTTAACCTCTGTAGTATCACTATTTCAACTCTACGACCTTATGATTCTTTCTTTCTTCATAATATTTCCTTTAAAAAAATAAAAGAAGCGTATGATTTCTGCTTTCTTGGGGTTTTTTTTAGCTTTTCATTACCAGATTTTCCTTTTCTCTAACTCTCTAGAAAGTTCTGTGATTATTCTGGTTTTGGATTTCTTATTTTGATATCGACTTTAATGTATTCAAGCTTTCTTGTAGTGTCAAAATAATGTAAGAAACTGCATTCCTTGTATAATTAAATCTAAGAGAAATCAGAGGAAAACTAACACCAGGTCTAGTTAATCAGCATGTGAAATGCTGCTAAGTAAACTAGAATCTAAGAAAAAAGATAAATTTTAGAGTCTTAGGTTTAAAAAATATTCAAACGTCTGTACATCTTTTTACTTCGGACATCTACTGGTTACACTGCCTTATACAAACACACGCTTGAAACCATAACTAAAAAATTCCCCAAGAGAGAATTCTTATTCTTTCCTGCAAATGAAAATTTTTTCTCCAAAGTAGGTCACATGCTGAATATCAGATGCTGCACAAGGCTGAACTGATTAGATGAGGTAAAGAAGGATAAAGAGGACATTTATGAACACACAGGCACACAGGGAGAGGGGAAGTGAATTTCTAAGAAGCCTGAGGAAGTCTTTGGGAAGCTGAATAAAGCAAATAAGAAGGTGAGAGTGGACGGGAGGTAGGGAGCAGATTGTGTCTCTTGGCGAGAGGGCAGGAAGCTGAGAGAAAAGGCTGAAGTATGTAATTCTCAGTGCTAGAAGGGTTGGTAGTGGTTTTTCTTCAGAGGAAGAAACAAGCCTTAGAGTAGCCAGACCACAAAACCCCACTTCTATTTGAGGCTTCTGGGTGATGCTGTGAGCATTAACATTTATAACATGATAGTCGTTATTAAGTGGTAACTTGGTGTAACAACAGACAAGCCAAGAAATATCCTCCTCTGGAAACCACACTACCTTCACTTATCCAAGCTGATCCTTAAACAGTAGGGACACATTGACAAAGAAAAACTGAAGCAACCATGAAAACTTGTGTTGATATTGACTTTGCTTCTGTGTCTTTCACCAAAGGAGGAACATAGTAACTTGACATCATCAGTAGCATTTAAATCACATGAAATGAAACAAATTAGGGAGAGATGGATAGTATAAGAGAGAGAGAAAAAGTAGTATTTACTTTCTGTTTCACACCTAGGTATGTGATTGGAAGAGTCACAAAAGTTCTGTCTACAGGTGTTCAGCAATTCTTAGGAAAGAGTTGAAATTTGAAGAAAGAACTGTGTGTTATTTTTAATAACAAATAGCAAATAGTGCTCTGCTCAAATCAGCAGAACAAATATTTCTAATTTAACAAAATGGCAAATATAATTAATTTAAATATTTTTGTAGAAAGTATCATAGATAAAGTTTCATGAAAATATTCCCCCTGGAAAACTCTTTTCTACAGAAGCATCTCAGAGATGTCTTGTATAAGTACACAGAAACATATGGTCTTTTCTTTCCCAACTTGTTAGATCAGGAACTCCTTTGCTTTTGAAACATTACTCAAGAGAAACAGGGGTGAAACTTAGGAACACAGTTGGCAATTGAGAAAACACACACAATCAAACCTATAAAAACTTGTCTGTATAAAAATGACTTTCAATATATTTATATAACAAAATAAACATATAATTAAATGCCAGCCAAACTCATCTGCCCCTGAAGCCGTCATTAATTTCATATAATTTAATATACTTGCTGCTGCATGTTTACCAATGTTTTCAGAATTTCATAAAATATGCATGACTTGAAGTTGCTAATTGGCAAGTGAAAGGCTTTTCTTTCATTACTTATTGACTACATTCTTTTCTTGAAATTATTCTAATTAAGGGAGGGCTTAGCATTGTACCTCCATGAACTGTGCTGTGGCCCTCAGGCAAAACTTTTTTGTATGAGTAATTTTGCTACTGTTTTGTCTGTTTCATAGTGGTCCCAATTTTGTTGCTGCATATAGATTGATTACTGTTTTAATTACGGTTTTTGTCATATGCTGCACGTACTAGAAGTCTCAAATGACAGACAATACAGATATGCCCAAACTGCCCCCTAAGCACAGAAAGGCACAGTGTCCCCATACCCTCATTGCCTGAATTCAGGTTCTTGCAGCCTTCCATGATGCCCATCTGTATGTCCTGCTTTCCTTTATTTTGTAACATCACTGCATGGAAGGGCTCTTTGGGGAAGGAAAGAGAAAGGGTTATGGAGCTGGGATGCAACCAGACGTACTTGGGAGCCTTTCCACATACCGCAATTTAAACGTAGCTTACTCTGGTAAGTGCTGTGCAAACACAGATCCCAAACAACCTAAAAGTTTACAATCTAAGTGTAAGAAGATGCATAGAATACAGGTGGTGCAAACAAACAGATGGGTGAACACAAGGAACCAGTGAGACGTGTTATTCAGCAAGTGATGCCAAACAGGCAGTTGGAAGAGCACAATGATGTGGCTCTGTTTTGGTAGAAGTGCTTAAAAGAGCTGTCAGTAATTTCCAGGATAATAAACTCGTTCTTATTAATACAGTGTTTTAGGTAATTTCTTCACAAACATCCTCTCCTCATGGATGTCATATCTTGCATTGAAATATCCAGAATGAAATATTCGCCCTGCATAAATGAGCAGATGCGGGCTTTAACTCTTCTCCCTGTCCTCCCCACTGTCCCTTTCAGACTCGTCTGGTGCACAATGAGCACCCTAAGCTCTGACACTGTGGTAGCCCCACAATGATGCCGTGCACTGAGCTGTGTGCTAAAACTGCATAACTTCATATTGTTAACAGAGCTGTAAGGATCAGTTCAAGCTAGGTTGCTCCGAATTTATTTTGTAATATCTGAGTTCTGACACATGATGACTTATCTACTTGGAATTAAGCAAAAAATGAGAAAAAAAATCAAGCAAGTTTGACCAAAATGCTCTATGCACTAAGCAGTGAATTTTATATTAAATTAAATTAAATCCTACTCACATGAAGTAGGTTTTCTAAATGAACTGAAGAGAATGAGAACTACCTTACGTTCACTGAAATTTGTTGTGTTTCCAACTACTTTAATACAATTATGGGCATACAGAAGATTTCCATTATTTTTAGCGCTGGGCATGGTGGTGATAAGTGATACAAAGAATGCAAGAAGAATTCTGTTTTGCACTTATGGACAAGAAAGAAAAACAGCAAGGGTATTAAACCTTCATTCTGGCAAAAACAAGCCAGGTCAAGGATGAATCACTTGACACAGAGCACAGCGGGAGGTGTGAAATATGCCTCAAAAATAAATAATATGTGGTTGCAGAAGCACAATTCAAGGTGTTCGTTTCATATATGCCTCTTCAGGAGAGAAGAATGATCAGTGGCAAAAATGGATTAAATCCCTTGCTCTCATTCCAGGTGAGGACTGGAGAGAAGGCAAGTGGATTCTTCAATTGTAGCTAAACTTAAACAAATGAAAAGTAGAAAGAAAAATAAATCATGTTTCTGTCCATCCAGTGAAAGTGTTTGAATAAAGAAGCAAGGGATATTTGTTTTCATTATTTGATAAAGCTACTGATAAATTTCCCTCTTCTCAAATCCATTAATAACTATTTAGAAAGATAACACAAACTGAAAACGATCTATTACCTGCATGCCATGAAAAACACTAGTTAAATCAGAGCTGTCATATCTTTTCCAAATTAAGAAACAGTAGCAGAATCAGAACAAATGTGAAACAGTACAGAAAAAATGTGAAACTACAGTCATCTGTAGTTCCGTGAAACCTAGTCAACTATATTTAAATGAATCCAGTAATAACAATATTACTGAATGTCTTTATTTCAGATGCCCTAAGTCTGTCTGCATTTAGAGGTATTTGGACAATGTAGTAACTTGCTTAGTAACTTGCTTTAACTTGGTTAGCCCTGAATTGGTCAGGCAGTTGTACTAGATGATCACTGTATGTCGCTTCCAACTGAAATTATTCTATTCTATTCTATTCTATTCTATTCTATTCTATTCTATTCTATTCTATTCGTTGTATTGTGCTAACTCCAGGAATGCTAGTCATGATGCAGAACTTGATTATCCTAGCACTTTACAAACATGGAACAAGACGACACTGTCAAGGTAGCATAATATAACTTTGGGAAACACGAATGGTACAGTCTGATACACCTACGCTGCCTTTCAACACAGTCCTGAGCTGGTGGGGGTGTGTTAACCACAACACTCAGAAATAATCCTCATGCACCACAAGCTCGCTCCTCTCCTTACTTCAACACTAGAAGCAAATTATATTGCTTCATCGTTCAGTTGTGCTGTACGGACAAGAGCAGCTGAAGTTATAAATGCATAATCCAACCACCTGCTCAGGTGACAGAGAGCACGACTGTGGTTTCACATAGCCTGAGGAGGAATGTAGAGGATGCTTTAATGCATCTGGAGCAGGTGTAGGTTCAAAATCACAGTTTAGCCCTGGAGCACCGATTTACTATATGACGGATTCTGCATACGAATGAGGATTTGATATGTCCTGTTTATCTGTCTAGATAGGTTTTAAACTCGGGAATCTCACAGTGTTGTCTATAAGCACATTCCTCAGAATCACAGGAAAAGAGGCCCTGGGTTTCTGAGTTGAGCCTTGCGGCTCCTGCAGACAACTGTATAAAGGAATGCCTTTCAAAAGTTTGTCAAGTTCTACTTCAAAAATTATTCTTACTGGAAGGCTATACAACGAAGTCGATGTTAGGAGAGTCTCTTAACGGCTGTAAAGGTTAGTAACTTTATTAATTTTTCAGCTCAAATTTATACATGGCCAATTCAGACTCATTTGTTATTTTATCAACAATTTCCATGAATCTGCCTGATTATCTCCCCTCTGGTTTTTACCCTCAAATGTATTTACAGATGGCAGTCATCTCTCTTCTCTTTGCTTTTCTAGACTTAATGGGACAAGTTTTTAGACTCCTCTCAGAAGGCAGTCTATTACCTACACTATTCTAGTAGCCATTTCCTGAACCTATCTTCATTTAAATTAATTTTCTTTAACACAGGAAACCAGAAAAAAATACAATATTTCCATACACCTAATGATACTTAGGCACATAGCTTTAATATCTCTTCATATCTACAGGAAATAGTTCCTTTGATATTGCTAGGCCTGCACATCTTTTTCAGTTTGTCTTTTTTTGCAACTACTTTACATTAGTTTACTTATACAAAACTACTTCATGAAAATCTTTTTCACCTCTGTCAGTTCATGAGCTTCAGTTACACAGCATAAGTTCTTCTTCTTAGTTACAAGTACTTAACATAGCACTTGGAATGATTAAATTTAATTACCTTTCTTTTACATCAGTTCTTGAGGTTGCCCACTGATCTCTTTAGGATACTTACATCTTTCCCATCTGAAAACTCTTCCCGATGCTGTGGCATCAGGCAGTTTCACTGACGTACAGAGTATGTCAAGTAGAAACGTTTTGTGCTAAGATCACTGGTAAAGAGAATGCATCTCAAGAACCATCCTATGGGACTCATCTAATAATCTTCCAACCTACCAGTTACATCTTCAGAGCAATCCTTGCCATCTTCCATAAAACCAGATACTATTCTTTTCACAGCTTTTTTACTAATCCCCACATTCTCCAGTATAATTCTCACAATGTTTAAGTCAAGAAAGGGACCACAGATTTTCTTCTCCTAGGAAATCAGTTACAAGAAAGCTATCAGCTTAGTCTGGTACATTCTAGCTTTGCTAAACTGTGTTGAATTTTATCAAATTTTCCATTTATTTCCATGACCTAAATATGAAAGAACATTTAAACCTGTTCTAAGTTTAGCATGCTATTTAGCTGAAACTATGGGTTAGAACATAATTTCTGCTTCCCTGTTACACGAACTTGCTATATTTTGCTTCAGATGTGTGACCGCTGACCTGATAGATGTGTTAAAAACTTTATTTAGTTTGTTGAAAATCCTAGAAAGGAAATTACCTGCTCTCTCACAACTTAAAGGTATTTTGGGCTCCTGAAGTTTTCCTTGTTCATACATTCTCTTTCTAAACAATTTGCTATTTTGCCTTTCATCCATACTCAAAGTGATGGTCCTTAAAGAAATATGGAGTCAAAGAACTAGTTTGAAGATGGCACACAATCAATCACTATTTTATCTCACTAGATAGTGCCCCAAAACTTATTGCCTGTTCTTTTTCTATTTAGAAAAGAACGTTGCAACGATTTCCTTTTATTTTTTTAGCAAGGTCTATTTCAGCTTGACTTTTGCCAATTCTCACTTCTCTCTAAAACACTGACCTCTCAGATGCACTTTTTGCCACAGACTAATCCTTTTTTCTACTCATAATAATCTTTTCCTCCACTTAAGGCCCAAGATCCTTCCTTAGAGCTTTTTTCCCCACTAAGTTGCAAAACTTATTCAAGGCCTTCTCCGTTTCCAGTGTTTACTTCTGCAACTTAGCTCAATAACTGGTTCCTATGTTTTTTTAGTGTTCTCCCTTTATACACTGAGCAACTCAAAACATTTTCTTTTAATTTTAACAATTGATTTGATAGGACTTGGTCCCAAGTTCTTTGCTAAACTCAGATCTTCTATGAGATCTTTATGAGTGAGATCCAATATATTACCTTTTCTTTCCGTTTCACTCACTATCTGGTAAAGAAATATGTTGGCTACGAAATCCAGGGATACATAGCATCTATTATTAGCACCACACATCCTCCGGATAGAGAAGTTCCCAGCATTACTTCTTGAGTACTAAAATTCAAACAACTGTCACCAAATTCAGGTAGAATAGGGGGAGATCAATAGGCAAAGTCATGCTGATACAGATGAGAAAATAGCTACTATACTAGCATTAGTCTGTGTATTTTTAAAGATCAATAAGACACTAGAAACAGGCTAAGAGGAGTGCATAAAAGCTAAATAACCCCATGGGCCATTTTCTTCATTGCACGTGTACAAAATTATTATATTTAATATTTATAAGATATTTACATAGAAACATGAAAAATACACAAATAATTATATTGTTGATTGGAACACAAAATCGACACAGAACAAAGCCACTGTCTGCTGTGGTTTCTGTGAGCTCTCTACCCTGTAGATATTAGGCTGAAGAATGTAAAAATCTTTTTCACTTGTTTGCATTTATGAAACTACAACTATCAGCTCTATCAGCAGACTAAGTAAGGCAATTAGCCTACATCACCCTCTTCATTAGGGCCAGATCCAAAATCCATTAGTGACTATGAAGAGCCTCCTATTGACTTCATGAGGCTTTGGATCAGTTTATGAGCGTGTGCCGAAAGCAAGATGAACGTGCCATCTGTTGTTTTCTTTGATGGTCTGATTTCTGTTCTCTACCCATTCCTTTATAATTTCTGATGGGTGCCCTTTTTTTTTTTTCATTTTTTTGCATTTCCTTTTTCACCAGCTATAATAACATTCTCTTCTTCACTACCTCCACAAGTTAAAAAAAGCACAGGATGTTGCCTTTTCTGTAGCTTCTTTTCATAATATTTTCAGGTTATAGCTTGCTTGCTTTTTGTTTGTTAAATGGCCACATACTACTGTATGAGATCAAGCAAAGAGCAACACACTCTTCTCTCCTATAAATATGAGAGGACAATGGTTTTGGTTAGCATAAAAACAACAACAAAAATAATTGGTTGTATTATTTGGTCAGTTTGCAAGTTTAACAGAAGTGCTATTTAATTCTAACAAAACTGCTGTATCGGTAGGCATTTTAAAGGAAACTTTAATGCTAAAAGTGCTTTACTATTTAACTGATACTGAGAGAGAAAATCAAAGAAAAAAGAAGAAAGGCAAGGAAATTTACAGGTGCTCGTCTATGCGCTATGACACTAGAACAAAATAATTAGAAAGCATGGCTACTCCATACATTTAAGTTTGCATACTGCTTTAAATTATTCATTGGGTTAATATCTACTGTCTCAATATCTCCAGCACAATGAACTGTTTTCTCAAACAATTTACTGCTACAACAACAAAATGATTCAGGAGTGACTTACTTTTTCACTCAGTCTTGCCTGTGTCTAATTTCTTCAAATTTGCTTCCCAGCAGCAGTACAAGGAATTCAGGCTCTGTCTTGCAGCACAGAAATGTTAACTCAAAAACCACAAGAAAAAACTTATAAAATCAGCCCCCATTCTCTGCAGTAGTCACTTCAATTTGATGTTGACATCATTCCTGCCACCAATCAATTAAATGACAAATGTCTAATGACTGGGTTTTCCACGGCATAAATGTCAGAGCTCCCAAATGTTGTGTGATGGGGATATGCTGCCCTTTCTTACATCCAAAGAGAACAGTTACACATGCTTTCCTTGCAGAACTTTTGTTTAGAAGCATACACCATTGCCTACGATGCAAACACTGTGACCTTCAAATCCCTGAAATACTTTGCAGTGCACTTTTAAAAGGCCTTGTTGTTGCAGGAGAGGTTTGGATCAGTTGTTCTGATCAATGCAACAACTCATATAATTTCCCAAAAGTGCTTTGGATACTGCAGAAACTCTAAAAATTAATCTGAACAGAGTCTCCTGGATGTGTCCAGGTTAGAAATCCAAAAAGAAAGACTGAAATCCATCTGTTAAAATTCTGGCAAGGTTTGCCCAGCTGGTACTACTGTATCCTAGGAATGAGGCAAATGAGGATTCTCTTATTTAGAAACGGAAGCAAAGCCATATTTTTACTCTACATCAGACCAGGAGTCAGTAAACCAAGTAATATAAATAGCATCCTGAATAACAATTTTAGCAAATCTTTGGAGTACTAAAAAAATCAGCACTTCAAGAAGGGGTAATACATTGCAGCTGGAAATAAATTGAGACCTTAGGTCCATTTTTCTACGCACTCACTGAGCTCACAACTAATGTCGTCTCTAGGTTTTAGATCGGAAATTTTTAAAATGCAAAATGTCCTAGTAGTCCCTTAAAACTCCTCAGGAAAGGTTAATATTCTAAGGCTACAGAAACAAGTTCTCTCTTATCTATTGCCTTCCTGGTCCTGATAACCACGAATTCTTGACTCCATGGCAGCTTTTCTTTGCTCTTGCTCTTTTGAAAGGAAGGCTCAAACATCTCCATATAATATGCATGCAAATTGCCTTGCATGCAAATTGCCTGGGGACTAAACAGCATTCTAAGGAAATTTAAACTTTATTCATAGCTCCCCAGGTTAAGGACACCTTAATCACCCGTGTCACCACCTGAATGGTGGCGTAGGAACAGATAGGCAGCTACCACATGTCTTTTCTTCCCTCCCTATTAAACGAGCATGTTCAGAGCGCCTCTGAGAAATCAGACTGCTTAAGTGACTCAAACCCAGAGACATCGTGTTCATGAACCTCATATGGTGCCAGTTGAAAGACAAACAGTGATCTATGAGCAGTAGCACTTCCAGGAAAGCACAAGGGTGCAATTAAGGTCACCAGCATCAACGGCAGCACATGTTGAAATGCACACGGACCCTGTGGTACCTAAATCGCTATGCGCTCTTTCAGAGTTGGAAGTCTGCATTTGACCTATGTGGCTGTTTTGGCCATCTAAATCCCTTTATGAATGTGAGCCACAAATACCACCTTTAAAAAGGTAGCAGCTCCCTTCCTCCCATATGTGGAGAAGATAAATGCATTGTTATATTATCCAGGTGAATCACTACCTTTATTGGAAGACTTGTTACATATCCTACCCACATAAATAGTATCCTCTAAGGCAAAACTTTGAGATGCATTATACGCAACCATGACTTACCGCTACTTTTTGTTCAAAGATGTAACAGCTTTTCTGCTAATGCATCATGGCAGTTATTTGCAAGACAAGAATGTGCAGGATGCTCTGGAGTCCTTCAGTTTTTTTGAAAACCTAACTTAGAAAACAACACACACTAATCCTAAGAACCAATTTACCAGGTATCTTCGTGGATGCATAACATTACTTATTCTAAAAACTATTTATATAGTCAATTCTTAGACTGTAACCTCTTCAAAAAATTTATTTTTTTCCAGAGGTAAGAAGAAAAGAAAGAAATTATCACCAGATTTTAAAGACCTCTGAAAGATAGGGCATCAATAAGATAAAAGTAAAACCAAAAAAAAAAAAAAAAGCACTCATTGGAAATACAAGAAATATAGGAAAATATTGCATTTGCTTTTTGATGGCATTTTCCAGGGTATCCCTGTTTGCACACTGTCCCTACATTTTTGCTATTTTAAATTTTCAAGAAGGAGAGAGGATGTGGGGCCACTGAGATTTGGATAAATGTTAATAATGTTTACAGTTCTATTTCAATTTTCAACTTAAGCTTTAAAAAAGTTGGTTTGCCATTCAGTTTCTCAACAAAACCTTTCGCTCTCATAGGCTGCAGATCTCTGTGAAGTCTAAAATTCACCTGCAAATAAATCCATTTCGTTTGGAGATCTTTTGCCCCACCATTTTCAAGCTCATATCAACCTCTTCATGACATAGTTTTTCACTGTACACCTGACTGCCAGGTCTTTCTGGTGGTTTTTTTGGACATAGTTATATTTCCAATGTATTGCTAGGGAAAGAACTCAAACTAATGCTGACTCTGCAGTGTACAATAGAGCGTATTGACTCTATTTAGCATCACAGTTCTGTCAGTGTATTGTTGCACGTGTTTCTGTTGAGAAATAGTTAATGTGGTTGTGCTCCCTTTAGTGCAGCTGGCCTCCAGGATTCAGCTTGATTGCTGCACTGCGCTTCATTATTCACTTTGACTTGTGCATTTTTCATACATACACTCTTTTCCAATGAACCAAGAGCTTTTGTATCTATAAATCACTTCTGCTAGTTAGCCATGGTATCTAGAGAGTAGATTTACCTAAGAAAATACAACACAAAGAAAATGCTTGTTAAGCATAGCAAAATAATATAACAGGAATGAAAATCAGACAGTTTCCAAAGCACATATTTGTGTCCCATAACAGCTGTCATTGTTTTTATTTCCACTTCAGGTAGGCTGCTTTTGTCTAATGTTTATTCCTATTTTAAAATTTTGTTTATTTCAGACGTGTATTATTCCAACCACTTTTTCTTGGCATTTTTTTTCAATGAGCATGTATTTTTCACAAATACATTACTTTTTCTTTTCTCTTATTGAGGTTTTTCTCTATTCCTCTTCCACTATATAATAGGCAAACAAGCTGAAGACTATTTTTCCTGAAGGTCTAAAAAATCCTTTAAAAAAATCGCTTTGGTCATACAGAGTTCAGTCTCCATTTATGGAAGACTGGTTTTCAGTGAAGACACTTTGGTATATCATCTGGTAAACATTAAGAACTTGTGGGGCTGATCTCTGCTAACTGTGGTCACCCTTAAAATGATAGGATTTAACAACAGTCATTAAGCTATAGCACCTGAAATACCCTGCTCCTGAGATCAAGGAGATAAAAATATTTAATTTACAAACAGAGTTTTGAAAAAATGTCACCTTTTAAATTATGTCCAAGTAGGTAATCAATGCCTCAAAGTTAATCTAAGGCAGGGGACACAACTGAATCATTTACCTTGAACTCCTGCCTAATATAGGCTGTAGGACCTACTTAAATCATCTCTGGAGAAAAATATCACTTAATTCCACAATGTCTCTTCCTCATGCAGAGCAACGACTGCAAAAAGAAGACAAAAGCGAGGACAGGCCTTGCAGTTTTTCTCCTTCTTACAGAAATTGAGCACACATCTGTCTCCTTGCATTCCCTGAGAACAATTTTTTTCAAACCAAAACCATAGCTTTAATACCTTCTTAACTTAATGTCTTCTACTTACTTTTAATAAAGTAAAGAAAGGACAGCAGTAAAGGCTGCTATGTTGTTTCTGAGCATTCGGTCTGCCTTGGTGATCTCTCAAAAGTATGAGACATACACAGCTATGTGTCACATGTATACACTAACATAGCTGAACCTGATCTTAACCCCCAGCATCCTGCTATGTCCCTCGCCCTTCCCCAAATGTCCATTTTTGCCCTTTGTCAGACTAGTTAGTGTTTGACAATCTTTTTTGCATTCATTAATATTCTTTACTTCTTAGCACTTATATTACGCTCCTTTTGTTTTTCCTGTCAGCTACTGACCGTCTTGCTGCCTAACACCCTTTTGCCTTTCCTAAAACTTTCATCTGGTTCTTCTCACTTGTCATTGCTAACCTATTAACATATTTATGTCTAGTCTCAACTTGTCTAAATTCAACATCAAACCATCAGCTCCTGTTACCTCCTTCTGGGCAGGATGAGGAGCACTCTTGTAAAGGTTATTTCTCATGTAAGTGCATGTTTTCTCTGACCAAGTCACCTCTTAATTCCCCCCTCCCACGAACCTAAATTCATGAAGCTCCCTGCATCTGCCACTAAGAGCGTGTTTTCCAAAGTCACAATAACCCTCAAGGCCTCCCCTAAAGACACTTCAGTTGTCAGTATCTTTTTCAAGTGGAATTAAGCAAGATATTCCAAACATTTTACCCATCAGGTCTCAAATCCTGTTGTATTCCACATCCCGAAACCTGTTCTACTCTACAGTCCTCGGTTATGCACCTGAGGTCTTCACTAGACCTTTGGCTACAACGCCGGACTGAAAATTTTTGTTTGGCTGATCACCAGCCAAGGAGGCCCAGTACATTTCACAGATTCATTGCTTTCCAGACAGAAGCCCTTGATTTCATTTGCAGACTGTATTCTCTTTCTTGACATATGACTTCAGATTTGGCCAGTTTATAATACCTAACTGTGTTTTACCCAGCGCAGTCTGGCACTCCTTTTACCCTGACCTGCACAGATAACGTGATGACTCACACCACCCCATTCGCCCTTTCTAAGCACCACCACAGCATTAGCTCTCTTTCAGTACACTGAAATTTCTTCAGCACTCAAAGACCTTTTGAAAACACAGCATGACAGATGCAGATGCTGTTCAACTAACTCCTTTAGAAATCAGATTGGAGAATCAACGCCCTGGCTTTTTCTCATAATTAAAGATAGTATGGGACTTTATTTATGTAAAGTTTTATTAGACTCTAAGTCCTCAGTACATTTTGATTTATCTGGTTTCCTTCCACCCAGTTAAACTAGCACTGAAGTTGCAGGAAGATCATGGTTTTCCTCAGCCCATTTTGACAGATATTTTCCTGCTGCTGGGAGAAATGAGTAATGGCATTGTTTGGAGGTGGAAAATCAGGGTAGACATTGATTTTTAACGGCTTTTGTTACTTTAGCTCAAAATTTATAGCTTTAAGCAGTTACAATTCCTTTTTACTGTAGGTCTACACACACACACACTCCTAACTCACTCATTTCTCTCTCAGCCACATTATAATGGACACACCTAGAAATGTCATATTTCTTTCCAAGGCTTCCTCTCAGAAAGGCATTGCCCCTCATTTGAATTATAACAATAGATCTCTAGATTTCCCATGAGAAAGCTTAATATGAAATCTCTAAGCATATTCATTATAACGTAATTTGCATAGGTATAGCATTTCTGCTTGCTTAAAAATCCAATTATTATTTCAATATTCAGTGTCTTAATTATATTATGTGTTTATCGACAAAAACACGCACAAGTACCTCACTGTGTAGTGCAGCCCTATTTCTGCTTTGGAAATGTAATAAAAATATCAATTTGTCAAGTATTTATTTTATAACTACATTTGCTAATGTTTTGTATAAACACATTATTCATGCTACATTTCTCATTCCTAAAAAAATATTGGATGGACAAGTAGTTAGTGCACATATTTTAGCATTTTGAAAATTTCAATGGACATTTTACGAATATAAAATTTCTATCTTCTTTCACATTTTTCCTAAACTTTTGTGAATCTTACACTACTATTAAGATCCTTGATACCAATGGAGTAGGTACTTTTCCCTGTGTACTCTTGAAAGGGTTCTGCTTCAACAAGTAGGCTGCTAGACTGCAAATTAGGATACGTGTATTTTCATGCTACTTTTACAGCTGGCCAGCTTTTCTGTGCTTCAAATTTCCCCATCATGAAATTTGATAAAAACACTATGTACATTATCATCATAATCACAGTTAAGAAAGATATTTGCACTTTAAAGCATTATTTAGCATTAGTCAAGATTAAAGTTACAAGCTCATAATTTATTTTAGTGGGGAGGGTTTTTTCTATATAGTTTAATTCCTGTTAATGGCAATCTATGTATTCAACTTTCACAGTGAAAGTATGTTAACAGGATCTCTCTTCTGCTTTGCAGATGAGACATAGGAAATGTGTATTGTGCTCCAAGTGCAACCAGTTAAACTCTGCCAAATTAAAAAACACTCAAAAAATAAATTATTCATAGAATTCAGTCAGAATTCATATATCACATTAAGCTGCATAAGGTGACTTTCAAGCCATGCTTGAGACTCACCAGCTAGGTCAAACTCTTAGGGTAAAGCAGTATCTTGCAATATAAAACATGCATGAGCAGCGTACAATTGCTTTTCAACTACTTACAGCTTTAGCATACCTGAAGTTACCTTGCTCATTTGACATTTAGTTGCAGTTTTAAATACAGGGACAAAATTTGAGAGGAAACGGTCTAGATCATGTAATTCCAAAGAACTTCCACATGCTACAAAGTGTGCCATTGTTCCTGCAAAACTACTTCGCAAAAAAGCATTTCAGATCAATTCTCAACACTCTTGATGAGAAAGAGATTTTTTTCCCTTCACAGAGTCAGAGAGAAGCTGGATGTTAGTTATAAGTAGAAGACAAATGATCGTCTGGCTGCTTCAAATATAACTGCATAAGAAGAGAAAATAACTGCGACACTGCAACTAAAGAGCAAATTAGAAATGTTTATGGTGATACTGTATTACTATGTCATGATGCACAGCAATGACAGTTGTGGAATTCAGTCTGGATAAACTATTAGATTATTTCCTCCTTTTTTTGCCCCCTTATTTCTCTCTGTCTTTGCAGTGCCATTCCCTACCGACGTGGCATACTGATTCCTCAAGGTTCAGTGGCCCTAATTTATGCATTACAATTGATTCTAAATTAATTAAAAATATGAAAAGCAATTTTCTGCAATGCAAAACATTGCTTTTTCTGAAGAGACAAACCCAGTACATCAAAGACACCTTTTAACAAATCCTGCCTCAAAAATGACCATCTTTGCTGCAAGATGATTGCTATCATCTCCAGAATGATTAATTTTCTACCAGTAAATTGCATTTATTTAAATGTACATCTCATTTTAAATCTACGTATTATTTGCCAACGCTAACTGCAAAACTAAGCGACAACCGAGTTGAACCGCTGCTTTGTAGCTCCTTAGCTTGTCACACTTTTTTCTGCTCTGCATTCTCAACCTATCTGCAAGAAGGCTCCTACGTACTTTGTTGGAAAAGTCAGCATCTCAAACACACACACACATATTGCTCCTTTTTAGAGTATGTATACATACCCTCTTATTAGTGCTCCAGAACATTTTATTCAGAACTAATATGTTTATTTGGAAGTCATACTTGCAGCTCTGCTCATTGGCGACTAGCGCTGAATGATCTGAAGTGTTGCAGGATGAAGTGTTTGCTTGGGTGATATGCTCAGATTGATTGCTACCAGCAGGCTTTTTACATCAGATTGGAAAAGCCGAATGGTGTGGAGCAGAATCCCCATTTGTTTGCACTTCCTGAAAATTGGGATGCTATCCAAGCACTCAGAACCCCCCTAAACCTGTGCTAAACTCTCAAATCAATACAGCATTGATTCCTGCAGAATTATTTCCAGGCAAAATTATTGTCTAATAACAGCAGAAATACTAAGCTGGAGGGTAAAAGGCCTGCTTTCCTGCATCAGCTTGGAGCGCTAGGGTACAGCTTCAAAAGGCTGCCCTGTTTCACCATGCAAAGATTTTTTTCATTATACCAACCTTATCTACTGCACACTTGAGTATTCCTTTCAGAAACTGCAATATTCTGGAAGCTTAACCCTGTAGAAGTGCCCGCTAGCTGCTGCGACTTGCACCTGCAGAGGGAATTTCACTCTGCCTGTATTACACCGCTGTCCTGGGAGGGCACAAGACAGCCCTGTCATGCTTTCTGCTCTCCTTTCACTACCAAGGCAGCTTCACAACCAGCCTGCGTTAGATGCTCTCTTTCCAAACACCAAAGAGGTGTGAGGTAAAGCTTGGACTTTGTCAGCTGAAGATAACAGCTGAAGATAACAGCTGAAAGGCCACATCCTAAAGAGCTAAAGTAAAGGCAATTTTCAAATAAAGCCATAAATAAAAAGCAGCAGAATCGCTCGCTGCAAACTATCTGGCGAGAGCAAGTGAGTTAGGAAATGAGAGAACGGCAATAAATGAATGATATTACCTGAAAAATAAAATGTCAATATAATCATAATTTAAAAGAAACAGCGGCAGAATGCTGCCTCTAGGCAGCTATGACTTGCATGCAATAACTTTTCACACAATGGGTAACTCAAGGTCTCAATGCTCTTGGCAAAGTTAAAGGGATAACTTTCAAGTAGAGATGAACATGAATAATTCTTTTTCCTGTACTCACATAGGTAAGTTTTGAACTCTTAAATAAATGCTGCTTAACTTTTCTTAATTTTTGATATGGAATATACATTATAACCACTATCGGGGATTTTTTTTCTGCAGTTCATTTTTAATTCATTTCTATCACTTTCGGAATACTTTCTAGTATTGTGTTAATGCCTTCTTTCTAGTAGCTGTATTTTCTACTGACACCCTCTCCCTGAACAAATTCCCTTTGAGTTTTCAGCGCAGAGATTTTAAGTAACTTCAGGCTTGCGATTCAATATATTCGAGAATGAAATTTCTTTTACTCCTTTGGGAACAAAATGGCTTAGCGTGACATGTGACTCTTATTAAATTTTAAAAACCCTATCAAACAATCTCCAATTTCCTTCTTCTGCTTGAGCATTCTTCAAAGCTTCAAATTATTTTGAAAATGCTAAAGTACAACAATGAGATTTCGTAACAGGATATGCAGTTATTTAAAATTTCTCACACATCAGGAAAACTCTTACGACCTTCCCTGGACCCGAGGACTCATGGAAACAAATTGTGAACCCCTCATCTAAAGAAATACCCAGAAACCACTATACGAATAAATAAAACCAGTGAATGTATAGACCTTCAAAAATAAATATACAAATGAATAAAAGCGTAATTCACAGAAATATTTATTTGTAACCCTAAGTAATTCTTTGCCTTGGAAAGCTCGCATCATCAAGTGTAAATCCAAACTATGTATTTTTTTTCTATCTGAAATACAAAGCTAGCACACATGTATGGCAGGCGACATCCTTCATCAAGATAATGCCCTCAGAGGAGTTTAAATGGCAGCACAGTGATAAATCCAAGGAAATACACTATTCTGATTTAACTGAGCTAGCATCCATGCAATGTTTTCAACCACTTAGGTTTAAAAGCAAGACTCTAAGATAGCAATATGAAAATATGAATTTCTTTGGAAGGCAACCAGAAGGAGTTAAATAGACAGTATTATTTCAGCTTCTTTTCCTAATCACTGAACAGCTATAAACTGTAACAGTTAAAATATTTTCCGTAGCCACTTATAGCCTTTTCCTCTCCTTTGTCTACCCTTTCGTGGCTTTGCAGCTTTTCTGTTGTGACTGCTGGGATGAGAAGTGCTGCCACTCCACAGCTGGCAAAGGGTGCACCCTCTGCACAGCTGTAGCAATGACAAAATATAGGGCAAGTCTTCCTTACAAACAGAGGGTCAGTGGAAAGCCATGTGCTTTTTTAGCATTTGCTCTGGATAACTTGAATTCTTCTGGCAGTGCATATTCGGAAGCAGCCCAGATCATGCCTGTCTGGAGAGGACAATATTAAACAGACTAGTCCTCCTAGTCCTATCACTGCTTTCAGGAAAAGTGGGGGCAGCTTGCCCATTCTATACTTCACTGCACTCCCAACCTGTAGCAATGCAACAGTTAACAGCAATAACAATAAACAAAAATATTTTGTTCACATCTCTGAGAGGGGTACAATAGTAACAGCTGTTCCTTCACTTCTCTAGCCAATAGTCTTCAGTAGGACAGTTATGTGGGTTTATTGAGTTTCCAGTCCCAGACACTGGATGTGGAGAATGGCAGCTAACAACATGGGACAGAGGCTTCTGTCCCTCAAAAGGTACAGCCCTCCCTCTCCCAGCCCTCATGTCTTTCCAGGCGTACTCCAGACTGGCACGTTCTGTACCTCTACTGGGAATGGGTGGAACAGGCCCCCATGAGACATGCGCAGTTCTACACGAGGAATAGTTTCAGCGTAATGACTCTCTGACAGAATAAGAACAAAGAACAAAGTTTTCCAGTGATTAGTTATATTTTGGGTGCCAAATTAGGGCTGCTCTGAGGTGACAGAAAGTCATATGCTTTGGGTGAGTAACGTTACAAAAAAATCAGGCTGTTCCAAGGAATCCTAATTTAGGTCATTGAACTAAAGCAACCAAATTCTGCAGTTGCTTTGGAAAATGTTGACCTGGTATTTCAGTGTCACATTAGCAGGATTGCACACCAGGCTCCTTCAGCTCCTTTCATCATCTTACTCCTGCACAACCTAAGGTCAAAGCAAAATCTGGTAAGGCCCAAGAGACAAAAGGAGAACGCAGATCTTGCTTAAGCCTTTGCATCCAGAGGCCAGAGAGTCTGCCCTTTCTAATGCGTACAGACCTCCTGAAGGTAAACAACAGCCACTGACTGAACTGCATATCAATGTTAACTCTATACTAAGTAGTGATTAGAATTAGAAAGCATAAGAGAATTTCCTGCACAGTGACTGCATGTACTACACGTGTATTTTCAAAGATCTTTCTTAATTTCTTTTTTCATTTTACAGAACTTTGTGTTACACACACACAGAGAAATACACTGCAAAGACTCTATATGGATACCCAGGAGATCAGTTTTTCAAATTGTCTGCACAACAATAAAAAAGAAGGGATTCACATTTTTTGTTTGCCGATTACTCAGCTCCATACACGGATACTTCTGCCTCTTCTTGGAAGCAGACTGTGCTGGCCCCTTCCAGGAAAAAATTCCTGTGGGTGAGCTTTCTTGCAATAAATGCCCATACATCACTATTCTACTACAAACCAAGTATAAACTAGTCAATAAGAAGGTTTCTGCCTTTGAATTAGAATTTATTTCATTCTGAACCTGCAAGAAGAACTACCACTTACTCTTACTTAGGAAGCAGCCTAGCAAAGAAGAAATGTAATAAGGGCACCCAGTCAGAAAGCTCTCAACAGTGAAGAAAACATCTACAGTTCTGCAGAAATAAACACTCAGAGAGCAACACTGCATTTGGAGGAGCTTGGCAGTTACCTGAGGGACACTCACTTTAAAAGATTTACTTTCGCCTGTTGGAAGATGTCAGACCACTCCACTGGGGCCGTTGATGGTTGGATATTGATTTGTGCACTCTGAGTTCTCAAAAGGTATGTATCTACAGCATAAGCTTTTAAAATTTGAAAATACCTTTTACTAGCGGCCATTTCTTGACCACTCCCTTCCGCTCTGTTATTCCGGAATCACACAAGGAGGACTCTCCTGGCATTCTATTGTCCTACAATCTCATTCCTGGGAGGTCAAAGTATACTGGTGCATGAACAACTGGTGTCTAACACCTTAAAAAAAGGCAGAAAGTAGATATACTACTGACTAACAGTGAAAAATTTGTTTCCCAGGTATACAAGGAAACAGTAAACTTGGTAGATGAAAAGTTGGATGTGAGCTGGCAGTGCAGAGTCACAGCCCAGGTGGCCAACTGTATCCTGGACTCCACCAAAAGAAGCGTGGCCAGCAGGTCTAGGGAGGTGATTCTCCTCCTCTACTCCGCTCTTGTGAGACCCCACCTGCGGTATTGCATTCAGCTCTGGGGCCCCTAAGATAAGAAGGACATGAATCTGTTGGAGTGAGTCCAGAGGAGGGCCTCGGGGGGCTGGAGCACCTCTAACATGAGGAAAGGGTGAGAGAGTTGGGGTTGTTCAGCCTGGAGAAAAGAAGGCTCTGGGGAAACCTTATTGCAGTCTTTCAATACTTAAAGGAGGCTTGTGATAGGACAAGGGGTAACTATGTCCTGGTTTTAAACTGAAAAAGGGTAGATTTAGACTAGATATAAAGAAGAAAATTTTTACTGTGAGCGTGGTGAAACAGTGGAGTAGATTTCCCAGAGAGGTGGTCGATGCCCCATCGCTGGAAACATTAAAGGTCAGGTTGAATGGGGCTCTGAGCAGACTGATCTGGTTGAAGATGTCCCTGCTCACTGCAGGCGAGTTGGACTAGATGGCCTTTAAAAGCCCCTTCCAACCCAACCCATTCTGTGACTCTATGATCTCTGCCAAAACAAGATAGATACATAGATATAAAATAAGACATTGAGTCAAATTAAAATCCTTGTGTCACTGAATACAATCCAATTCCCACTGCTCTTCGGTGTTCAGTGGAATGCACCTCTTTATATTTTTGCAAACTTCTGCATTTTCACAACGGAAATTAATGATTAAAAAACCATAAGTAACAGTACGGTAGTAATTATCTCTTAGGTTTGCAAGGTACCAAAGTAAATAAAAGCCCAGGCCTGAAATAAATTCCTTACTCTACCAAAATAGATGAGGATTGCTTTTTCCACTGTTTCCTCGGGATTTTTAAATTTTACTTATGATTACAGTTTTAGCCTTTCTAATTGAGATTTGAATAGACCCTTGAATTTGGTGGAAATGTGGAAACCCAACCTTTTAAAGAACAATGATCATAGAATCATAGAATCATAGAATGGTAGGGGTTGGAAGGGACCTCTAGAGATCATCTAGTCCAACCCCCCTGCTAAAGCAGGTTAGCCTAGAGCAGGTTGCACAGGAATGCATCCAGGCGGGTTTTGAATATCTCCAGAGAAGGAGACTCCACAACCTCTCTGGGCAGCCTGTTCCAGTGCTCTGTCACCCTCACAGTAAAGAAGTTCCTCCTCATGTTCAGGTGGAACTTCCTGTGTTCCAGTTTGTGCCCATTGCCCCTTGTCCTGTCGCTGGGCACCACTGAGAAGAGTCTGACTCCATCCTCTTGACACCCACCCTTTAGATATTTATAAGCATTAATCAGATCTCCTCTCAGCCTTCTCTTTTCCAGGCTGAACAGACCCAGCTCTCTCAGCCTTTCCTCATAAGACAGATGCTCCACTCCCCTAATCAACTTTGTGGCCCTCCGCTGGACTCTCTCCAGTAGTTCCCTGTCTCTTTTGAACTGGGGAGCCCAGAACTGGACACAGTACTCCAGATGCGGCCTCACCAGGGCAGAGTAGAGGGGGAGGATCACCTCCCTCGACCTGCTGGCCACACTCTTCTTAATGCACCCCAGGATGCCATTGGCCTTCCTGGCCGCAAGGGCACACTGCTGGCTCATGGTGAGCCTGGTGTCCACCAGCACTCCCAGGTCCTTCTCCGCAGAGCTGCTCTCCAGCAAGTCAACCCCCAGCCTGTACCGGCACATGGGGTTGTTCCTCCCCAGGTGCAAGACCCTACACTTGCCCTTGTTGAACTTCATCAGGTTCCTCTCTGCCCAACTCTCCAGCCTGTCCAGGTATGATCTTGAATTAGAAAAATAAAATCTTCCCATGGCTTTTGATGTCACTGAAATAGCAAGTCAAAGGAAAGAAGAGAAGACCAGATTTGCAGTCTCTCCACTGAACAGAACATGCGCTGGATACAGAATAAATTTTATCAGAGTTATCACGGCACACTCTCAGATAATAGATCATTATCAAGAACCTGCTCTTTTGGCATATCTTTAACCTGATTTTCTAAGGAAATAATTATACTATGTGAGCATCCATTCCTGTCTCTCCCTCAACAGTAGTAAGCCCAATGGCCAATCGCAGCCAAATCTGAAAAAGTGAGGAGGAAACAAACCAGTAAATTCCTAAAAACTTTGTAAAATGACGCGGTTCATTAAAAACAGGGATGTTCTGCAGTGTAACCTGAATTGTTATCATAGGCTAGAGCTTCCACAGGAGCAGTAAAAGAAAAAGAAATAGTGACACTTCATGCATTTCTCAACCTTGGGAAAATTATCAGTCAGAGCTCGACCTATTCAGATACTCAGGTCAGTCAATTTCATGATGCAAATGCACTGGGAACTAGATGTCTTTGGTTCCGTGTTGATAGAATTTAATTTTTCTAAATAGTCTGTTCCACTTTTATACAGACATAGAATGAAAATACGTGCTGAAGCATCAAAAGATTCTGTGAAAACAGCTTTACTAATCACAACTGCCCTCTTTTTCTCCAACATCTAAAGGATAGGCAAGGTTAGATGAGAAAAAAAGTACTGAGATCTGAATTCAGACGTTGAACTCGGCATGAATCCAACATGAATCATTAAGCGACCCACTGTCTTTCTTTACTCTTCTTCAAGGTAACTACTGATATTGCCTAATATTCCATCATCTTCTATTAAAATCCTCTGCTCAGCACACGTCTCCAAGCACAGTGCTGTACCAAGGAGTCAATCAATTAAAACTTTCCTCCAGTTCAGAGAAGTTAGGCTAGGCTTTGTCACAGAGTCTATTCAGTTCTCTCTTACATTGATCACTGATTTACAAGTGCAAATCGGTTTCATGATAGCGCTCGATACATTTTTCAAGTCCCATAGTAATGGAAGACTAAGATCACTGCAGTAATATAAGTAATTTTATGTAGGTTTCCTTTTTATGGTGTCTTTAATATTCAAGCTAGAGCACGGTAATAGCTTATTTTAAGGAATTTTGTTTAAGTGTGCATTTGGGCATTGTAGTTTATTACAAATCATCAAGTCTTAGTCTACACCCGGATCTGCATTTTATGCCTGCAAGTTAGCAGAGAAACACATTCAAGGAAATAAAACTGTCTTTTTTTTTTTAAAGCTTTTTTTAAATTTTTCTTAACTGTGTAATTTTGTTACTCAAGTAGCTTCCTATGAGAACTCTAAACAAGGATAGTCATTTGGGCTCAGAGAGTGGTGATGGTATCTGGCTGGCACAATTGAAGAAGAGTAAAAGGATAAGAGAGTGGTGCTAAGGAGACGTGCTGGCAGAGGCATACTTACAACTTCCTTAACTCCTGGAACAGGAGTTAAACTACTGATCACAGCTTTAAGGTGGCTCTACCTCAAATCATCATCTTTGTGAGCTCTCGCTGAAGCCTTTTAAGTTCAAAATCCCAAGCCTTGTTACACTGTAAACTAGGATGCAACATTTTAAACAGAAACAACTGAACAACATTACGTCAAAGAGCAAAAATAAAAAAGCTTTCTACACAAGGCCACTGTATCCTTGCAGTCATTTCTTCGTTCACCAACTGGGTCTCAGGCAGCTCAGTGACGCTCAGCAAAATCTGCACCGTCCATTCGCCTGTTCCTTAGCAGGTTTCCTTCAGGCATTTTGAGACCCTGCTGGTCTGGTCCCCCGCATCATGTGGGATGCATTCTGCCAACATGCGCACGGTGGTCCTTTGTCACCCCAAGGGATGGAGCCATCTCTTCATCCTGGGTCAAGGATCATACCTGAGCCAGGAAACCTTTTCAGGAATACACCCCACAAATTCATGTCACCTATGGATGAAGGTGACCTCCTACAATTAAATTAATGCTGTACTTGCAAAGTCTATAGACACTGGGAGATACTCTGAAGTAAACATTCCTTTACCACCTTTCCTTTCACACTGCTGTAAGAAAAAAGCAGGTAAGAGGCAAAAGCCCTATACAACTTCAACCAATTTATCCTTTATGTTGTAAAATCACTGAAATTATATTGAATATTTCAAATGTTGATATATGTCATTTAGAGAATATCTGATGGTTTTGGGAATGCAGAATTTTGTAACTTGGATAACTGGACTAAAATGAAAAGTTTATTGCCAGCTGTTTGATATGGACAAACTACATTTTTATCTCTCAAAAGCAGCAACCTTAATACAGTTTGCAGCTTTGCCATTAAATACAGAGAAGTGATTTTCCAACTAATGTCTAAAAGCAGTTTTGTGGAAGAAAATGCATAATCAACATGGAGAATGTCTTTCTTCTGAAAATGCTTTTAGTCTAACATAAATGACAACTATTTAAAGGCAATCACTTGTGTTTTATATCTCACACAAAAACAGCACAGTACCCTGCCTTTGAGACAAAACACCGATACATATGACAGAACATTTCAAGCAGTAATGATCAGAAGACATAGATTCAGCAGCATCCAGAGAACAACTGAAATATCCTCCATTAAAATCTGTAGCTTTTTTTGCTATTGTTCTTCAGTCTTTAACTGATATTATGCGGTGTTGTATTATGAATAACTAATTATCTGCATCAGACAGGTATAGGAGATGCAAATCACACTCATTCTGCAATATGTGCACTGATAACTTACAGATCTACTAAAAAGAAAGTGGTTTTCAAAATGTCACCCAGGAGGCATGTGTTCTGTTCAGTGACCTTTGGAAGCTCTAGTCCGATGAATAGCTAGTGATGCGCAAATAAGTTGAGAGACAGTAGATAAAAAGTGCCTATAAGCTTATATGTTATCTGTTGTGAGGATGGCTATGGTACAAAGATATATTGCTCTTTCATAATTTGCCTGAGAGAGCACATCAATGAGAACATAAACTTGTAGCCCTTTAAGTTGGATTTCATTATCCTGGACAATTAAAAACACCACATGTAGAAAAAGTGAAATGAATAGTATAATCTAAGTATCTAATTTAATGGTAGTTTGCTACCTTACAGACATTTGTTCATATGCCATCAGTCATGTCTTGGTAAATCTGGCCTTGCATTCAAACATTTTATGTAGAAAGAAGCTTAACTGTGCTTGCTTCAAGATGACAAAACTTCTTATTACCAGAATGTTGGTAGAATATTGAAGGAATTCAGCAATGACAATCTTGCATCCATTAGAAATCTTTGTAAGCACTACGACACATGACAAAGCTTAGACTCTTTCTCAAACAATATGCAGCCCATCTAGGCTTGATCTTGTAGCGAAGAAAGTCTGCAGTCTAAAGAAAACAGTTAACTTATCCAAGAGGCAAAGAAAAACCACAAAATCCAGGAAAATACTATGCAGCACAAATCTTAAATCTCTCTTTTTTTTTTTTTATGCTGCTTTTAAACCACGCTACCAACAAAACCTTCACTGCCAGCCCTGACTGATTATAGCTCACGTGTTTCAGACTTGCATAAACATGCACTTTACACATAGATAGGGTCTATAGATTTTATGTAGTCAGTTGAGCATTAAAAACACTTCTGCAATTTTTGTTCTGTAGTATGAAACTACCTGTCTTCTATTATGCACACACGCAACGAAATCAAGGAGGCTAAAAGAGAAAAGATGCCAGAATTCCAGTTCACAAGCTCAAAGGGAGGCACGAAGTCACGCAGGCTCTTCCCAATAGTTAAACAGCACTGACATATTATGGAGAAGAAAAGCATTCTGGGTACTGGTCTGCAAGTAGCTACACTTGAAGGTTCTTAAAAACACGAAAGGCTTATCCTGTTGTATCACTCACGTTTTCATAGCTTAGAATAAAGAGTGGACATCGTTATTTAAAATATAAAAAATTTTATTCTGAACCACTTTTGCGTTCATAAGTAATTGCATTATTTTTATTACAGTTTTTTTCCTATTAGAGAAGAATAAATTACACTTACCCTTTCCAAAGTAATTTCTTCAAATTCATATTCAATTTCTGTTCCATTGACCTAAAAAAATAAAATCAGAAAATTCCTTAAGTGTATATGGAAACTAATTTGATAGGGATACTATACGGATATTCCAGTATGACCGGTTTACTGAAGCACATTTTTCAACATATAGGTGAGAGTATCTAAATTATAGCCTGCTTAGTTCTCCTTTGTCTTGAATGTCATGTAATCAAGCCTATAAACCTGAAACCAGTAAAAGTTCAGTATGGAAAACACTGAAATAATGGTTAACTAAGTCACATAATATGACTGATATTTGATATAGCATGTTAGTGGACTTTGCGCAAATGTTTAGTTTCCAAGGTAACTGTTTCATGTCAAAAATAGAGGACCTGTTTCTAAAAATTATTCTCACAAGTGGAAGAAAGATTAATTATTCATTGCCTTTCGAGCTCCGATTTATTTTGCAATACAAAACTAGACAGGAAATTCATAGTACTTATGTAAAAATTACTCAATGATACATATACTGGAATACATCTTGTTTACTATATTAACCTAGGGCAAGAACATGACAGAGGACCTTTGCAATATAGACAGTTGAATGGCAAAAAGGCACAGAATGTTAATGTAATTCTTACACTGAGTTTCAGTGTCAAAATAAATTAAGCTACAAAATGTAGAGCACCAAAATGGATTGCACTGGACAAGAAATCTATCAGCTGAAGACATGACACTGATTTAAGCAGTATTCTGAAACCTTGTTCCAGTCTGCCATGGATATTTTCTGTCCCTCTAGGCAACTCACTTAACATCCCTTTCTTAGTTTCCTCATTTCTTAAATGGGTAGAGTACCACATCCGAGAAAGCTACAAAAGCTGACTATATTGTAAGTAAAATGCATAGTAATGCCAATATTTCTATTATTAAAATTTCAGAAGAATTTCAAAGCGTACCTTAGTTACATCTAGTCAGCAATTTTTTGATTGGCTAGAAAATATTGATTAATCAAAAATGAAAGATACTGCCCATGAATCATGCTGGTTTAGTTTTTGTGGTATGAAGATATTTCCTGGAAAACAGTTTTGCTTTGGTGTTTTATTAATTTATACTTAATGAAAAAAATACTTTGTAAGAGAAAAACTGAAGCAAAGCATTAGAATTGACTTCATCTTTAAGAAACAAATTTCTTATTTCTAAGAACAAGAACATTTATTAGCCCTCCCCACTCCCAGCTGCTAATTTTCTATATTAGCCTTCTAACTGCAATCAGAAAGTACTGTACACAAATCATTCTTTATCTAGTTAAGCACCTTTCAAATGTAGTTAGGTACTTCTCTTGTGAATATTATAACCAGGTACATGTATCTAACTAAAAAAAGCTTCCTACAAAAGCCACCAACTATTTAATTTGTCTGCAATTCAGATCTGATAAACCATGAAATCAGTAATAGAAATACAGTCTCTGGAATCTGTGTTCAAAAGGAAAGAGGGAGGGGGAGAAAAGTGCAAACAAATAACCCATGCTTAACAATGAAATGAGAACAGAGGAGCAATGAATAAAATATTTAATACGTACATAATATTTATCTTTTTTACATAATTACAATCTGGTAATCACATCACGCTACACTAAAATCAGATATGAGCAAAAATTTTACTATAGGATATTTTTCCTGTTCTGTGTTATCACTTTAATGCCTTCTGCATAGACTCTATTAACATAGGCAACTTACTAGGTATGAACAGCTTTATAGCTATTCCGTTTTTCATCCTTTCTTGTCTAATGATAATGAAATCAAAGCTATCTATACGTCTCTGTTTTCATGAACCTCTTTTTTATCTTAGGTTGGTGAATTGCTCTGATCTATGTCTTCAATTCCTCAGTCTTGCTCTATAAAGCTGTCTTTGCTTCACTGCTCATAATCACTTTTCCTTTGCATTAAAAACTCATTAGTGCAGCAAAATGGGAAAAAGAGGGACATGAGAAGTGAGCAATCTCTGTATAAAGATGAAAGGAGAAAACACAAGCTGAATACTCAATTTGTGTTTGCACACAAACAGTATCTTGATTCTGATCATCTGAGAGGTTCCTTTCATCAACCGCAGTCATGATTCCAAAAAGGTCTTCAGTTCAAATCACCATTAATTGCAGCAGAGATCCATTATCAGGTTCCACAGCAGCAGGGAAGATATGGATTAAAAAGCTGATCTGGATCCAACTCCTTTTGTTATTTAAGCGTATATATCTACATATGCAGTTCACTACCCTGTTTTTCTTGCTGGTTGCTCAGAAGACCAATGCTGTTATTTCATAAAGGGTCTAATAGGATACTGCACATACCTTAGCCAGGTGGAATGATGATGTATGCAGTACCATTCATTGCTAGCACCATTTTATTTCATATTTAGACTCTCTGGCTGCACCTACACTGCTAAATTAGAGTCAATTTTGAGCCAAGTCTCAGTGCTTAAGGCTGTTTCTGTCTGGAGCCTGCTGGAAACAAACAGGTAAGGCATGAGCCAACAGTTAAACAGGAGGAGAATCATGGCTCCAGCGCTGGAAATAGCTTGTCGGTCCTCTCATTTAGCAGCATACGGACATACTCTCTGTTCTCGTCCATTTTAACTTGACTGTCTCTGGCATGACAAAGCACCTGCAACTTCCATTTCTTGCAAGCAATGGAAGTTCCTCCTGTTCCTGTATCTCTCTTTACATGAGTCTTCTAAATTCTGCTTTAATATCAGATTGCAGCAAGAACACACAGCAGAATTTACTATAGCCTGTATGATTTTAGATAACTATGAAAAATTCCAAACATTTTCATATGGTTTTCTCTTCTCCTCCACCGTCAAAGAAATCATTAGCATTTCCAAGTCAGTTTGGGAATATTCCTTCCCATCTTTCAGGAATACAAGGTTGACACAGCAGATACCTTTAATTTCAACTAAATATTGATGTTTATAATGCTGAAATGTGAGGTAGTCATCTAGTTCTTTTTTTACTCAGTGAGAAGAAACAGGCACTTGCAGGTCTTAATTCATTTCATCCTACACTAGAAATATCAGACAGGTTAGATGAACCGTGGCCCTGAGCTTTGCTTTCACTGAGTACAAATAGAGTCTAAAAATGATGCGTAATTTTTCGTGAACACTTGCCTTAAACCTTAAATCTGTTTTCGCTATGTTACTTCTAAGCATAGACTGGTAACAAAGCTCTTCTTAAGGGATGCCATAGATCTTTCACAATTATACACCAGTGAAACACCAGATCTCTGGTTTAGCAGCTTTTCCGATTGGTTTTTGGGCTTGTCTGCACATGTAACTGGCAGCACATGCACAGCATGCTATCCAGCACCTGCTCCCACAAGCCCAACTGGTTAGGGTGTCCACAAGGAACAATTCAGTCTCTCGGTATTCTCCAAAAGCTCAAAGCCAAGATACATTGCTATTGGCTTCCCTCTCTGATTCAGGACGCTGATGTCCCCTCTTTGGAGACAGAATACTCCATACCACCTGTAACAGTAATAGGCCCAGAGGACTCTGGCAGAAGTGCATAAAATGAGGTCCATTGGAGGGTATAATCAACCCCATCCCTTCTTTGAGACAGAGTCTGGAACGAAAATGTGTCTCATTCAGGAACATGCTTTATTTCCAGCACAATAAAAAAGATACAGTTGACCAGGACAAAATACGTAAGTGCTACGTGAGGAATAGGTCTATGTGAAACCTTTAGATTACGTTGAGGAACAGCATCACCAACATACACTTCTCATGCAAGAAGACTTCTCTGCCTCCTGACATTACATATGTTCATGATCTGGAGCGTGACGAACTTACAGCCCCTGTAGAATAAGCTACCATAATTCAATTAAGTCCCAATGTTTAAAGCAACTACTTGCAAAGACAAGGTAACGGTTGTCTTTCATTTATAGCTGCACCTGTCATATTGGAGGATTCTCCCAAAATTTTGACAAGAAAGTGTCTTTATGAAAGACATGTAATGTATGGTAACTATCTAGATTCTAGCATTCAAGAGATTTCCTGGTAAGCTTTCATCACTACTAGAGATCATTAGAGATCACAAGAGATCAGTTATCTTTTTAAGAAGAAAGCACTAGCCATCTTTAGATGGCACGCACTTTCAGGAGAATGAGAAATAACGAACAGGTAAAATGTTTTTTATACACTATTTTGTGGAATCCTGAAATAAAGCCCAGCACACAGAACACCAAAATATGGACACTACAAACTCAGATTTGTTTGTTCCTTTACATGAAGAATTTTACTCTGACTTTCCAGGAAGTTTCGCTTACTTAGTGCAGTTTAAGGATGACGTAAGCGGCAGAAGTAGCCCCTTAATCAAAATCAATTCTACAGATTATGATAGATTCCCAAAATCCTGGAGAAAAACATCCTTTTGGGTTTTTAATTTTCACATAATCTGTCACCTTGTTAAGGCTTTTATAGATATGGGGTTTTGTCATAATAATATTTTGATACTCTTTTTATACTTCTGCAGTTATTTGATTTGATACACCTGTTTACACTCAAACAAGTAAGTGTTGCCTAATTCTTTCTTGCTACACTTCTACACATCTACAACTGCATCTACCCACTCAATAAGATAAAGACGTTATCATATGAATTTTAAGGATAAGAACTGTATTACAAAGTGGCAACAACAGCATCAAAACTCTGACAATTTATACAACTGTAATGTATTGAAACCACTGCATCTATTCTTTCTAATACAATTTATGTCATTAGAGCTGTTTGTTATGCTTAGTCTTATTTTCAAGATGAGATTGTTTTTCCTAAAAATTACATCTGTAGACTTTTCTTACAAACAAAACCTATTTTAATTATATTTAATTGGATATTGTTTTCCAGCTGTCTTCAAGAAAGAAGACTGCTTCTTCTACTTTCATTATCATATACATAGGAAGATAAGTACTCTGCCACTGATTTTCACTCAAGAAGCAAATTTTATTCTTTTGGCTGTATAGTTTCACCAGTTCCCTAACCACCCAAACCCTCAACAGAATACAGGATTGCCAAAATCTTGTGGTACAAGTAACTCTAGGATATATTTGTCCCTTACAAATATCCAAGTTGCTTCATAATTAAGATGGTCCATTTTACATTTCAGAAACATCAAGGCCATTTGGGTAATTGAGCGAGTATAAGATTTAAATAGCCCTTCATGATTTCTGTTTTATCAGCAAAACCAAAGAGTGATCCTTATTTAGCCTTTTGCCATCTCCAGACATAGATTATTTCTTCATTAATTGTCAAAGGAAACCTGCTGATGTCCTTTTGATGTTGTTTTCCAAGAGCATTAAAAGTTTTCTTTCTCACTGCATATAAACATACAGAAAAGTCTCCTGTGTTCTCTCATTTCAAATATGATGATTTTGTGTTTTCAAACAGTCCCAAAGAGCCTGCCAGGAAGTTTTTTATGCTACTCTTCCTTATCTGAGTGAGTGCATTTTATGGGCTTTTTATACAGGATACACCACATCTATTTTTAATCACAGTGCATAACTAAGCCCATAACCTAAACATTTCTTGTCATGATACAGCTGTTTTGGTGTGAAGAATGAAGCCTGAAAGACCATACGGTTTTGAAAGAAATTTATACTTTACGAGGAATAGGTCTCACAGCACATGTGCAAATGATTTGTGGGTCCTTCCACAAATGAGTACAGAGCACTTGACCACCAGTCACTGTACATCCTTCAGGCAAGATACTACTCTCAATACACAATTAGCAGAGCTCCAAGAAGCCAAATCTGGCTCTTGGTCAACACTTGTAAAGATCTGTAGCATAGTCATGATCAATTTGTACTCTGGTCAAAGGGTACTTTTTTTGCTCATTCTTTTCTTCTTAGATGCCTCCTAAACCCTTCTCCAGGTCTTAATCTTTAGTCAGCCTTCCTCTTCACTGTTTGTATACCATACTCATCCTTTCCTCTCTTTCTCCCCCTGCCTCCCCCTCCTCCCTGCTTTGCCCTGGGTTTTGTTGTTTTCATTCTCTTGGAGAAAATACCCATTTAGCAAGAAACCATAATCATTCTTCTCTGATTGATTCCCAAATCCCTAACTTTATCTTACCCTACCTTATTTCTCAAATCTTATTCAGAACAAAATAATGTTTTCTGTATCTTTTGTGAATCACCATCCCAACTTCTTCTGTCTCTACTTCAGCCTCCACTGCTTTCTCGGATTTTCTTTTTTAAATGTTTTTTACTTATTTCTTCCTTTATACTACCTCCAAATCTATTGTTTTCTTTTTCTTTCACACACAGATGCATGCATATACATACTGAATTAAACATACTTTATCTAATCCCACTTCATCCGAAGGATTATTCATGATTAGCTTTCCACCTTCTCATTTTTTCCAACTAAACTTTTAATATAATCTTCTCCCACAGCTCCTATTAAGTCACTCACACACTCTATGTACCTTGATTCCTTTCATATGCTTCACCTAATTAACCATAGTTGCAAAATCTTGTCCAAATAAGGGATTCTCTTCTGGTTTCCCCTACTTGCTGCTCTCACTCCTCACAATCCTTTCCCCCATTCAGTAACAATTTAGATTATTTTTAGCTGTTTTATCTTTATAGATCTGACACTTTCTACAGTCTGAAAAACATGTATCTTGATACTCTGCTCCTAGATATTCTTGTAATTTTTTGTAGCTTACGTGTTGTACAATAATGCTCTCTTCTTTACAATGTGAACCATCACATTTTCAATCCTATCATCATAGCATCATAGAATACCAGGTTGGAAAGGATCTCAAGTATCATTTGGTTCAACTTTTCTTGGCAAAAGCATGGACTAGACAAGATGGTCCAGCACGCTGTCCTTTCTCTTCTCTCTGTTTTGTCCATATTCTGATGTTGGCCATGTACATCACAGAGAAAAGTGCCTATATGTTTGTAAGTGTAAGCATTCAATATACCTAATGCAGACCCATCACAGAACTCCCAGTTTCATAAGCACAATCTATGGAGCAGGTAAAAGCAGAGATCATTATTTCAAATGGGGTTTGCAGTAAATAGAAATGAAACGTCATCTGTGCATGAATTCTGTTTAGGCTGGCACTTATAAATTGTGCAAAATCAACAAAAGAAGATGAATGCAAGTTTCAGCTTTTGTACTTGCAACCTACTCTCTTACACCGAGAGAAATTCATATGCCATCATATTAACTACTGAATAGGTAGAAACCCAGGTTGAGCATTTGTCTAGGCTTCTTTATACAGGCACTGGAAAGGAGGGGGTGTCATGAGCCTTAGTCTTCGGATGGAATTACCATTTGAGGAACCTGTGACTGCCCACTGACTATATAGAGATGCTTTAAACTTTTAGAATTTGCATCCTAAAAAAATTATTTCTGTATCTTAAGTTTGTAATATACATCAGTGCAGAAATTTGAAACAATTCACTCCAAAGAATGGCACACAGTAATTTCTTTCCATAAAATTACATTCTTTCTTGTGCAATTCAGGTAACTTACTATATGGCTCCTGAAGTTTACAGTCACTCAACCTTTCATTTTCTTTTCTGCTTCTGCTATTGCTGACACCCTAACATATGAGTTGTCATAAACTCTTTGTTTGTCAGGTTCCTATATCTCTAGTCCATTACAGCTTTAGAAAAAAATCCATCAAGCTTGTCAACAGTCTGAATAGCTCATACATTTCTAGAAATTATTTTCCTGTGTAATATTTCACTCTATACGCAAGAGACATAAAAATGGAAAACTGCTGTTTCTTGATTGACCTTATTTCATCAAAAAAGATTATGAAGTACTTGTAACTTGGGACCTACAAGGTTATTTTAATAACGCCTAATACTGTAATTTGCATATTTTTAGTTAAAAGGCAGTTAGTGTTAAAAAGCAGAAATTAATATCTAAACTGTGAGTTAAGTTTGATTCATTGAAACAGTTCAGATAAAATTTTCTCTCAGTTTTAGGGAGAAGTCGATAGCATACTAACTGGCAAAAGTTTAGGCAAGGTAAGAACAGCAATAATTTACTGCATTCTTTGATATTTATGACGTGTTTATATAGCAATCGTGAAATGAAATGTATGTAATATACTTAATGAGCGTGCTCCATTTCCTTAATAAATATATATATAACCAACATAATCTCTTGCAATTTATAACTGAAGACGTATTCTGACTCATCTTTTTGTGCCTAAAATTTTCTCCCAGTAACTTTGTTTACCTTTGAGAGTTAATGTTCCCTTCCCTATTCTCTCACCCCATTGCCTGTGAACA
The DNA here is from genome assembly GCA_013398225.1 of Steatornis caripensis. Lineage (NCBI taxonomy): Eukaryota > Metazoa > Chordata > Aves > Caprimulgiformes > Steatornithidae > Steatornis > Steatornis caripensis. The sequence goes on from VZSC01004065.1 coordinate 142,601, forward strand.
AAACCAGAATCAATGAGTTTTGGGGTTCTTTTCTTCTTATTTGCTAACTCTGGCACAAGTACTGAAGGCTAAACTGTGTTCATAGTAACACTGGTGTAATCCCATTGGTGTCACTGGGCTTGTACTAGGGTAACTTTTGTTACATTTATTAATCTGTGGATGTGCTCACACCTGCAGGACGGAGCAGACCTGAAAAGTTAAAGAAAATACTTGCACAAATAATGAAAATGTGTAATAAAGAATATTCACATAAATAAAGTATATGTACATTTGTAAACAAACATTCACGTATTCCACAGGACAAGATTTTCATACGTGTATTGCTTGCTTTAGAAGTATTTTTATAGCAGCAGAAAGGTTCAGTATTTCTCTTTAAATTTTGGAAAACTCTTTAGTGTATGTATGGGCAGGGAGCCACAGTCCTCTGCACTCTACAACTAAAAACAGAGCAGAACAGCTCCCTCATGCCCAATTAATTTTGCTGTAGTAAAAAAAAAAAGACAAAAAGACAATCTGAATGGCTGAGACAAAATCAAAGTGGTTTTCTGCTCCTCCTCACAAGCTTGGGAAAAGAAAATTGATCTAACTGTTGTTCAGAGGGATTAACAGTGCAAACCCTGAGAAGCAGCTAAAACAGCACGACTGATCATCACCAGTCACAATCAAGCCTAGCCAAAATTCAGCAAATCATTCCAAATGCTTCTCAGCTTTCTTGGTAGGAAAAAGTTTTGCATCAGTTTGAGAGAAGTTTCAATTTTCATAAAAATGTCTTCAACTTAAATTGAAGGAGAGAGGGAAAAATCACTTTCATCCACCTTTGGTTTCATTTCCAATACAAAGATGGAATCTTGAAATTTGAACTTGAATGTTACTTTTGAAACAATTTCTATACATTGACTCAGTACTGAAAAAAAAAAGAAAATATTGTGCTTTTAAGGTTATCTACTAACTACTGCACAGAACAGCAGAGATGCTTTACTGAAGCACTAAGGAAAAAGTCAGAAGAAAGCTCGAGAAAAATGCTGACACAGAATGCTCTTTAAAACAAGCACAAAAAGCTTTCACTGCACAATAAGCTCCCTCAAATTAAGAAAGTAGTGTTGGAAAAGAAAAAAAAAAACTTATGGCAGAAAAAATAATCTAAGAATATTCTTAATACACTAAAATGCACAACTGCAGCACAGGAATACTCATAAAATGTCAAGTATTGCATCATCTCTTTTCAGAATTAAAACATAATTTACCACTTATATGAGGTATCTTCAGCATTTTCTCCATAGGTTTCCTGACATAATGAAAGCTATGATTACCACATCTAAACTGTAAAGTATATGGCAGCAGAGATTTGGAAAATATTCTGGTTCTTATCTCACCAATATGTTATAAAGTTAGTGGTCAGTGATCATCATAGGTAGATTTGTATATATCTCCTGGACGTCAAGTTTTCTAATATCCACAAGGCCACTAAACAGAAATTCCTGGGCTTTACTACACATGCTCTAACATAGAATCATGAAATAGTTTGGGTTGGAAGGGACCTTTAAAGGCCATCTAGTCCAACCCGCTGCAATGAGCAGGGACATCTTCAACTGGATCAGGTTGCTTACAGCTCCGTGCAGCCTGACCTTGAATGTTTCCAGGGATGAAGGTCTGCTCCACAGACATGCAGTTTTTCAGGATTAAAATTTTTTTCTGCCTCTTTTCATATTTGGAATATGTTGTATTAGGATATGTGATAAAAGCTCATCTGCACCCCCAGAAGAGAACAGAGTCAGTGGCAGGTGAGGGAGCCCAAATAACACCCTGCCTGGCTGCTGCCAGGCTCATCACAAGAGCCATCACCCACTCAAAGGAGTACAGACACACAAGAGCACAGAGGCACAAGGGCCAGTGGGGGAACCCCTATAAACTCGTCAGAGACCTAGCCCTTCCCAGGGAAGACTTAGCCCCATGGGGGCACCATGGGTCAGCTGGAGAGCACCTTACAGACTGCAGGGCGTATCAGTGCCTATGGGGGTGGGACCCACTGTGGGATGCAGGGAAGGAGCATCTTGGCATTGTAACAAGACTTACGAGATTTTTAGGGTAGGAACCAAAAGTCTGAAAAAAGGAGGGATAAAGGTAGTTTGGAGAGGAACAAGCATGGAAAACAGGGGGATAAAGTGAGAAAAGGGGCCAATCATATGCAAACAAGGCTGATCAGTGCATTTCCCTGCCTATGCCCTGTGCCTGCTGAGCATCGTCTGTCACGTCTTCTGGTAAGCTCCATTTCTACCTATTATTTTCTTGGGTGTGAGGTGCTCTGTTCTCTCTCTGTGTGTATGTATAGGTGTGGAGGTCTGTGGTACCAGCAGCTGGAGTGTGTGAGGGTGTACATGGCAGTCAGTGCTCATAAAGCTGGGCTAGCTGGTGAGTAGGTGAAGCAGTCAGAAGCTAGGGGAGTGCGTGTACCTGGAAGGGAGACAACTGGAGGAGTTGGCTACTGGAGGGCCAAGGGACCCGTGACAACTGCCCAAAAGACTTTAGGATTCAGGAGTTGACTGAGACACCCATTTGTGTGTATGTGCGTTACTGTGCAGGGGGAAGAGCAAGAATCCAGGGTCAGCTACTGGATGGACTGTGTGTCTAAGCTCAGTTACTGGAGGGATCCACGGGGTATGTGTGTGTGTGTGTTGGTGCCTGCAAATGGGTCTCTACCAGCAGCTAAAGAGGGGTTGCAGTTTCAAGGCCTTGTGTACCCAGATGCCAGCATCTGGGACAAGGATCTGAGGCCAGCTGTACTGAGTTGACTGAGTGTCTAAATCCAGCCACAGGCAGGTACATATGTATATATACACACATATGGGGGGGGGGGAGGGGAACACAATGAGGCTGTTGGTGCTTTCGTTTGTGTGAGTGCTTATTGCATCTCTGTTCTGTTCAGCCATGTGTATATGTGTCCTGTTTGTGTGTGTGCTTACTTGGAATACATGCTCAGCCTCGCTAGTGGTTGGACATCGTGGCATGGAGTTGCAGCAGCCTCGGCTCTATCAGGCTACCAAATCCAGCTACCCCCCAACATCATGTAATAATTCATGCACACCTATTGCAAATAGAGTAATTTTTTGCTATCACAGACTACACCACAATGCAAGGTGAGAAAGAAATTGCTTTACTTTGCAGGCTTGTGTTCATTGCTATGTACCTCCTATTTTCACCAAAGCAGAAAGATTGAAAATGTGACAGGTAAAGCTATTTTCATAATCTTTTTGAGTCATTATTCACTAAGAATTGTCAGGGAAACAGCAATGGCTAGAAAGAGACCTGGAAATAAGAAACTGTGCTCAAAGTGTATGTGATGGCAGACTACATATAGTGTTAAAGGTTTAACCTTAGTAAAACAGGAATGCCTACAAAATATATATCAACTAGGTTTTAGGTACAGCCCAATATCAAAAAGATGTGGAATTTAAGAATTGGGTAGAAAGTAAAGGATCATTTATTTTCCTCAAATAGGTCTGCATACAGAGATAAGGTCCATTGAGACATGTAAGTGAAATAGGAGTGCCCAGTCCTGACTAAAGACCAACCTGTCTTACTGATGAGATCGGTCTCCTTAAGTCAAGAGAATGGCTCCTGGAGATTGGTCCCTATTGTGAAAGAAAGGTGGACATCTTTCAACAATGTCAAGATATATGAAAAAAATGGTCCATGAACTAGAGTGTAGTTGCATCCTTCTACATGAAAATCAAATGCTTGGAGAATGAAAGAGGAGCACTTCGCTGACTTATTTTACAAACAACCTTCAAAGCAATACACAATGCCTCTAAAATGAAATGAAACAGTACTGAAAGCACCAACTACAAATTACGCTTGTCCTCCTCTGGGGGAATAACAAGAGTTCATATGGATAGTTGGAGAATTTTACAATTTATAAGGTAAGAGACAGCGCTATTAAGGTAACAACAATCTGCTTCTACTAAAGAGAAAGATGATGGCAAAATCAGAGTGACTGAACAAACATGTATGCTGCACACTACTTGAAAAATCATTATAGCTCGATAGTTTCAAGATAAACATAGTGTGTTATGCTCACCTTTCTGTCATCTTTGCAAAGTCTAAGTCCTGAATTTGGATATTGTATGAGATTAATTTTGTTATGACCACACTGCTGCCCAATTAGGTTGCGTAAAGGATGAAACAATGACATTTGCTGAAATCTTATAAAGTACGGTTTTCTGCCTAACTAACATAAAACATCACATATTCAGTACAAATAATTTATGAGTAAAAATAATTCAAAGTTTTAAACTATTGCCATCTTCATGCAGAACAATGTACAGGAACAAATCACTAGACAGGTGATTGAACATGTTAATGTAGGATACAAAATGAATGTGCTTCAGTTGTCATTTCTTTTTATTAATAATTCCCACAAAGTGGAAATTTATCTTACGTAGGCATCTTTATTTTCTGTTACCTTCAAACTAAGTCAATCTTCTATAGAAAATTATGAGAGCTGGGATTTTCAAGATCATAAAAACAGATATTATCTGTGGTATATTTGGGTTTGCTACTGTATGTGGAAAGCTAGGTCATCTAAACCCTGGTTAAAAATATAATTTATCATTGAGGCTTATTCACCAGATCACTGCATTAAAATTAGTATGTGTTTTTATTATTTAAAATGTGGATTACAAATTAGTCATATTCCAAAACAGTCAACAGTCACAACTTGAAACAGCAGGGACTTTGCTTCAGAGCATTTTCTGAAACTGTGCTGCAGGTATGTTAGTTTACAGCATGGATCAGCTAAACCCTCGCTAACAATGGGGGAAAATCAGAGATAATTTAAATGGTTATTTTTTGCATTTTTATTAAAATGAAATAGTGCTCATTCAGATTTATTTATATTACTGTGGAAAAAGAGTAAGAACACACTGCAGCTATTCTAAAATTTTAAAAAAAGTTAACATAACATGAAAAATCCCTCCTATAAAAACTGCAGTGGATAAAGTTAAGAGCAATACATAAAAAATTATAAGGGAAAGAAATCTTTTCTATTCAATGTTATTACTAATGGTGCATTATGTACTTCCAGGATAACAACAACCTTGCCTTGGCTGAACTTTAAGAATTAGTTTGCAAAGCAGAACATCAATCAATTCAATAGACATAAAAAATAAATATCCTTAAAATTACAAAGAAGGGCTTTCACAAAATAAATTTCAGATCTATCTCATTTTAAAGGACTGAAGCGTCATAGGAATTAATCCCTTCCATTTCCAATAAAACATTAAACCAATATTTTTCTTTTCCACTTTTCATCAAAACTAGTTTTTCCTTCAATACTGAACAGTTACTTTCTCTTTCCTTCTTAGGCTATCCAGGGTCAAAGGAATACATCTATCTCTGACAACAGCACTCTAAATTTTGCCTTACTGATGTCTGAAGTCATCCAAAATGAAGTCTGACGGAACAGGAAAGCTCTTTCTTCCTTTTGTATAATTAAAACCATTAAGATAATGACATCTGTGATAACTCTTCTTTCACTTTTGAAAACAGCTTTCAGTTAAGTTCTGCACCTTTCTAATACAGTGAAATCCACCTTAAAGTGCCATTGTCTCAAATCACAAAGAAATTAAGTCTATAGGTAAGTAATTGTTCACTTGTACTCAGCATGCTATGTTTCCCAATTCTGCAACTTTATGACAAAGTAACTCAGAATAAAGCTATCGCTGCGCAAAAACTAGTCTTTATTAACTTCGTAAATATATATCCCAATAAAGCTTTTTATGCAAAAGAATATAAACTAAAATAAACAGAAGCATTTATAGAAGACAATGGGTTTAATGGATTAAGACCACAGATTGTTCTATAACAGCATATTTTCAAGAGGTTATGTTAACTACTGGGTCCTTGCAAACCCACATCCTACTGATTTTAGCTTACTGCTACAACATCCAGTAATGTTAAGTGTGGGTCTGTAGTGTATTATATAAAAATTGACACGAAAGCAAAAGCTAATTCAAGGCCAGGGAGAGCAAAACAAAAACAAATTCAAACTACGTTTAATTTTGGTCAGTTTGGGCCATGTAACTCTAGGCTGACTCAAGCCTCCGAGTGCTTCAAACAACTCCAACAGACACACTCTGCATTCTGTCCTGCATGGACAAATTATCTTGGACAAATTAAAAATAAAGTATAGTTGGGTGTAGAGGAGGGGTATGTACACACTCCCTCACACCCACAAAGTATGTATGTGATTATTCTCAGAGTGATGAAAATAACTGACAGAGCAATGCCTTGNTGGACAAATTGTCTTGGACAAATTAAAAATAAAGTATAGTTGGGTGTAGAGGAGGGGTATGTACACACTCCCTCACACCCACAAAGTATGTATGTGATTATTCTCAGAGTGATAAAAATAACTGACAGAGCAATGCCTTGCTGGCTTCCCCACAGTAGAGGCTACAAAGACAAGAGGAGCGGCCCAACATGAACAGACTTTGCAAAAGCAGAGCATGGTACCTCTTTTGGGGGCTTTATTTCAGTGTCACCCAAATGACTGACTGCCTGATAGTGGGCAGAGGGTATCCAGAAGTCTGTTGTTGAGTTTAGTTTTTTGACAAACAGTCGGCTTCATAAGCTCCAGTATGTGAACTGAAGACTGGTAAGTGGAGGGAATTTGCTTCTCAAGCACACTCATGATCTGGACTCAAATGCTGAAGTACATGCACTCTAAGTAGTTCAAATCCAACAAGTATGAGGCATTATACATTTTCTGTGCTGTGTCCACCTGAAGCAGAAAGACGCAGACAAGTGTAAGATCTACTCTCTTTACAGCTCAATAAGCTCCTCACTGCCAGTCTGCTAATGGCCATGTTTCAATCAAATCTCTACAGAAAGGACTTCTTGATTGAATCTAAAGGCCAGGGATATTCACAGGTAATTGAAAATGGAAAGCATTATAATTTTGCAGAATGAAAGTGCGAAGGAGTAATTATATACGTGATCAAGGGATGCTTTTGCTAGTTGGATTCAAAGGATGTTGGTATTTCTACTGATTTTTTAATGTAATATGATATGTAGCACTCAAATATGCAAAGTAGTGCTCATTTCTGAGGAAAAAAAAAAAAAAAGAAATCCCCCAAAATCTTGGAGTTATTTTACTTTAAAGAGTTGCTTTTTCCCCCTAGTTAAAAATTATGTCTTTGATGAGGCTTAAATATTCAAAATTGCATCCATAATTTAAAAGGGAAACCCAGTAAAAAGAATGACAATTTTACTTCAAAATCACTTTCCCCCCTTTTGTAAAGATGTTCCTTTATAAACCAGTATATTTTAAAATAAAAGATTTGAAATGGCTTGATTTTTCAGGTAGAAAAACAATGGATATGAAATAGAGGCAAAATAAACTAGATTCATAAGATCCGTTCTATACTTTTGCTTTGGGTTTTGGACAGCAGCAACATATTTTTCTGCTATCCATCATACTAAAATCCATTTAAGTTATCAGACAGCAGGATGATTTTTTTTTTTGGTTTTGCATGTTCAAGGGGAATTGTTTTATGCTAGTTCATTGGTCTTGTGTAGCACCTTCTTCACTAATGATCTCAAAATATTTTGTAAACAGGATTTAAATCCACATGGTCAATACTGCTATTATAACAGAAAAATCTCTTGTCCCACTGCAGAAATGATGACATGCAGAACACAGCAGCATTTGCCGGGGTAAACAACATTGCTGTGATAGAATCCAATCACCAAAACAGAGAAGCCAAGCCAATGCAGCTTTTAAAAACTAGCACAGAGCTCTACCAGTTTAGCTTTTCCATTGTAATCCACATTCACTGACAGACTGAAAGATGAGGATAAACAACAACCAAACAAACCTGGTGTTTAACAATCTGGAAAACATAAGAGTCATTCGAGCTAAGAAGCGCAATTTGACTTTCAAGACTATGCTCAAACTGATTAAGAAAGAAGCAACAAATTTATTCTGAAGAGAAGTCAATGGTGAATAGATATATATACTCATATGTCGATATTTTTATATATTTTAATAAACATATTAATAAAAAAACACCAAATGCAAGAGCGCTCTACTTTTATGAAAATTCAGATCCTACCCTTTTAGACAAGAATCTTTATTTAATTTTCTATTAACATTGTCTTCAAAAATTTGCTCATCAGTTGCATATATGACATTGAATGCTCATTACGTAATGAGACTTATGTTCTGTTGTAGAAATACAGAAAGCCACCTCCCTCCTTCAATTTACTTATTTAAGTCTAGGCTGTGCCTACATTCATATTATCCAATAAAAGCCTTTGGAGTCCCGACTGTCTCTTAGAAATTTGTAAATTTTCCCCACTCTTTTTACAGTCATAATAGGAAGAATTTCTTTTTCTTTGCAGCCTTTGTTTAAGCTTTTATGTACCTCCTTCTAATGTGCTAATTGCACGGGATGACAGTGAAAGAAGCTGAAGATTTTCCTAACCTCCCCGTTTTGGCGTCACCATGGCCCCCACATTTTCCTGCGCAGAAGCTGTCACAGAGCAACTGCCACACTCCAGAAGGGGTCTGAATTCCCAGTGTCCCTGAGCAGGGATGCACAGAAACAGCCACACAGCCATCTACAGCGAACCAACGATGTGATTACAGCTCATGAAAACGTAACCCAAGTAGTCTGAAAATCACTTCTTTAGGAAACAACAGGATTGTATCTGCATAGGTGGCACAATTAGCAAAGCAAGCCAGTAAAAAAATAAAAATAAATCATCATAATAGTAGTAACAATAATAATAATAATAATAATAACAAATTGGAAAAACAATAGGACACTGGAGAAATATGAGGAATTCACTGCAATCAAAAGGAGAATAAAGTACATATTCCTTAGATCTTATCATTGTGACAAGGCAGGGAGAGGAAGGGAGAAACCACGTTACATGAGTGAACTTATATTAATGGTTGGTTAAGATGAAAGGAAAATGAAATTCCACCATAAAATAAATAGTAAGATTCCTGTCAATTTCTGAAAGTGATACAGCAAAGCCAGCCTTACAGCTACTTTTATCTTAACTGTACAGCATTTTGGAAACTAAAAAAGAAATAAAGAAGGCTTTTTCTGTGCAACAGAGAAATGGAGATGATTCATATCTTATTAAATTAATGCTTCTCATTATACAAAAAGATCTAAAATTTACAGCCAAAGAATAGAGAACAAACAAACTCCCACAAATGTTTAATTGTGCTTAAAATGCCACAGAATAATTCGTTTTGTACCATCGAAGCTTCCTATCAAATTTATTCCCACGTCCAAAGCTTGGCAAGCCTAAGTTTTAAGCCACTGAACCTAGAAAGAAAGCTAATTAACTGTTTCTTCTGTTAGTCGCTGCAGGCCCAAATTATAAGGAATAACATACAGTATAATAGGATAAGGCCTTTTCTTTTATCTCATTTAAGAAAAGCATACTGCTGAAAAACAGTCCCTCACTGGATGATTTTTTTTTTCTAAACTATTGAGTTGAAAGGTTTTGGGAATGTCAACAGAACCAAAAGGTTTAATTACACGAATTTAAATCATTAGAATGCTAATGAGACAAATCACGCAGTTTACCAGTTTCATACCAACTGTAAAAAGGAAATTGCTCGCTGGTGGACCCCTGGAAACATTACATTTGAAAATGCTTTGCGAATGCTAATCGTTGCTGTGAGGCCCCCTCCCTCTGTAAACATTCAGGCATTTTGGGGAGAAGGTGGCAGAGAGGATGAGTGAAGCTGTTATTGAAACGGAAATGCACTGAAGGCACATTGTGTAAAACAAAAGAATGAGACAGGTTTCTCCAGATGCTGAGCCAACAGCTAAACGAAATCAGGAGAAGTCTCCATCTGGTATGTAACAACACTAAAAATAGCCTGACCTTGTTTAGGGATCTATCTGGCTATCGGTTGTGGCTAGTAATGTCAGAGAAAAGTAAGACCATTTGCATTCACCAAAAATTTGCAAATCTGTGTTTATTCCAGTGTTTAAAATTTGAAAATAATTTCTACATGGCATAAAATGGATTACTTAACTTTGTTATGGTAAATACAGTGAACACTACAGTTACTTAAGAACAAATAGATTTTAATAAAAGAAAAAAACTGTGTACTGTTCTATTTTTTTGAAGTAACTTTTTTTTTTGCAAAAACAGGAGTGGACAGCATTAACCAGTTGTGATCAAAAGCATCTTAAAAAGAAACAACAGTCAGAAACTAAAAATTACTATGTCAAAAATTTTTGTGAGATGTATCATTTGCGTATATATCCAATTGCTTTTTAATTTTATTTAACAATTCAGAAATGGTATTCGGATTTGTGGAATGCACATTCAAAAGAATTACAAGGCAAGCATCTAGACCAGAGAAAAACAGGATATGAGAAAAAAATGCGATCATAGGGAACATGCTCCAGTTGGTAAGATCTAGAAATTTCTGCCTGTTCCTCCCACAGGAGGCNTTCAGAAATGGTACTCGGATTTGTGGAATGCACATTCAAAAGAATTAAAAGGCAAGCATCTAGACCAGAGAAAAACAGGATATGAGAAAAAAATGCGATCATAGGGAACATGCTCCAGTTGGTAAGATCTAGAAATTTCTGCCTGTTCCTCCCACAGGAGGCTTCCTGGACTCCATGTGTGCTTTGAGGCTTGACAACAGGGAGCTCCCTGAATAGCAGGGAGCTGAAATGACTCTAGGCCTGAAGATCAGCACTTCTGGGTGTGTTAGACACGCTGCTGTTATGAGAGAGGATCAGCTAACATCAGGGCTGCTTTTAACTTTGGACAGAAAATCTAAGTTAACCTGGCTTCACTGATCTATAAAATAATTTGTCCCTGTAGTGTTAGATGGTTTTTCATGGTAACCAAAAAAGAATGATACCTTTCAGATGCTTTAATAACTAGCTAGCTAATTGTAAGGATACTTAAACATTCTCCAGAGATGTCCCTAGGCATTTATAGTCTTCCTCCAGGCATGTCTGTAAGTCCTGACAGTGCTGAAAAGGCAGGTGCTGGATTAATGTTCAAGTTTCAAAATAATAACTAAATCTAGCTTTCTGTTATCTCTCTGAACTGACCTGGCTGAAAAAAAATTTTAGGGCATGTGTGCTAAATTATATTTCCTGTAAGATAAATGATACAATGATGGCTGCATTATGAAACGCTTAGCTCATCCAGTTTTGGAAGATTTTCCTCTACCTTTCCAAATACTTGAGAGACAAAGCCCCACTAACACCCCATGATGCTACAGGCTGTCTTACAGGCCCCACATACTATTATAGGCTGCACTAGGTCTGGCTGAGATGATAGAGTTAATTTTCTTCATAGTTATGATGCTATGATGTTATGATGCCCATATGATGCTGTGCTTTGAATTATGGCTGACCATAGCATATGATGCCGTGCACAGTAATAAAAGCTCAGGGAAAAGAGGAGGAAGAGGGGACATTCATGGTTATGGCCTTTGTCTTCCCAAGTAACTGCTACACGTGATGAACCCTTGCTTTTCAGGAAATGACTAAACATTTTCCTGCCTATGGGAGGTAGTAAATGAACTTGTTATTTTGCTTGGCGTGCATGGACAGCTTATTCTTTCCCTATTCAACTGTCATTATCTCAATATACAACTCTTCTCACCTTCCTCCTATTTTCTCCCCACCCCACAGGGAGAAGTGTGTTTGGCTATTAGCCAGAGTCAACCCACCACATATTGTCCCTAAATCAGTTTTTGAAAAGTTCACAGAGCCAGGAGAGGATGCACACACAGGCAAACATGTATCTGGACCACTGACTACAGCACCTTCCTAGCAGAGGAATACCACAAATGAAACCAAACCAAACCAAACTAAACTAGTCCTGGGAGTGGGAAGGAAAACAGAGGTCTCCCAGCCCACTCTCCCAAATATTAAGTTGGAGAAATATCATTTGTCCATATGTTTGTCTGTCTTTCTGATTTTGGAGAATGTTCAAGCTTACAAATCCTGATCAGAAAGAAATGCCTATTTATAAAGCAAAGGGCCCAAGTCCTGTGGGGCACTGTGTTGGTTTGGGCGCAGCAGACACGCTTCACCTTGACATTTCTTATTGACTGGCCTAAATAAGTCCCTCTTTGGTAGCTCTGCTGTGTCCCATACCTAAGGGACATAACTCTTCCCATGCACCGCATAAGAGTAAGGTGGCTAATTCAGAAGTGTCTATTTTTACAACAAGCACCTTCTCTTTGTTTATCTAGTTCACAACATGTGCAGGAGACTGAAACACCCCACAGGCACTTTTCAGTCTACTGTCAATATTTCTCTTGAATGTGTTTGGTCATTTGTCCTTTCTTTTTAAGAGAAAGGATCACTAGCATAAAAGTGGTATAAAGTGCATGAGCATTGATAGACTGTGTTATGGGACTAAATCATATTGATTGAACATCTTGTCACTAGTGTAATTGCATGTGTATTTAGGAATTCTAACGCTGTAGCTGCAGAGTATCCTGGGCACAGGTCCAGCGCTGGAAATGAGAACTGGGGCTCACAATGTCCCTTTTGGTAGACCTAGAGAACACTAAGTCTGAAATGTCTCATTAAAACAGAAGAAAAGCCAGACCTATTGAAAGGGAGACCAGAGCAGTTGGTTGTGATGTTAGGAAGGAAAACTGAGACTTAGAAATGATAGGGAGCCTTTCAAGAAAGCTGAATGCAAAAGAACAGAGAAATTTTATTTAACTTTTTCACCCTTCCCAATGATTGAAATTCCCAACAAGGGATTTAATTATCTTCTGCTTTACAGCAGCATCATTCTTCCAAATTGCTCTTGGCTGTGATCTTTACACGTATTCTGCACAATAATTTCTAACTTTTATGAATTGTCAGAAACAAACAAGCTGGCCAGGACAACCGTATTGAACTTCCTCATTAATAGTTTTCTAAAATACAGAACCCAGCAATATGATTGGTGTAGGCGGATAAATAATTAGGCTTATGCATTGGTATCACAAGAAACAGATGTGGACAAAACACAACAGATGAGAGATTAATTAGGAGCTTAAAAGAGATAACTAAGAGTATGCAGGGAGAAAGATTAGATAGTGGCCAGCTAGCTTGGTGCTACTTGCTTTTCTTGCCTCCAATAATTTCAGCCTGTTACCCTATTACATATTCACTTTGTCTTTCTCTCTGTCCTTCATCTTCAACTATAGTTGCTTTTACAGTCTAAAATAAGAATGATATCAAATGCTTGTAGAAAAGCAGATTTATTTTAACACAAAGAAAAACATGCATTTATTTTAGGGTAAAACTGTTTTTTCTAGAAGACATAAAAATAAAGAGACATTACTAAGTATACATGAAGTCACCTAGTTTGTGCTGTTCTTTATTATGAACAGCTTTCATCTACCAAAGGAGTACAGACAGACAAATGAAGAACAGTTTGCACCATTTTAATATTACAGTGTGCATCTAGATATCTTCTTACTAAGCTAGGAGGGTGCATTTTTCTCTAAAAGGAAATATTCATACTTTATATTACTGGTGAGCAGGAAAGGCTTAATGAAATCACAGTTTTTTTCAAAGAAAGGCTAGTTTTAGTAAGTTATAGTTTATGCGTTGAAGTTTAAACTACAAATTATCTGTATATAAATCATGTAATTCACCTGAGTGCAATTATCTTTCCTCATTTCTTCTTCTAGAAAATAATTAGCCATGAAACTATAAAATACATGACTCATTGTAAGATTTGTTTGTAACTTCTATGCAATACAGAATAAAAGTTCCGTGGGAAAACAAACAAATGCTATATATATTATTTAAAAAATTAATACTTACATAAGGGATAGTGTCCAAGGTGTCTGTGTTGACAATTATAGGGGCAGGGCTTGCCTGAAAATGGAAGAAAAAAAAAGAAAAAAATATTAAATTAATTAATAATGAAATGCCCATAATGATACATTAAATTAAAAATCTAAAAGCCTGTCTTCCCATTGAATTCACATTGAACAACAGTACATAAGTTTGGGTACTGTTCAACCAATTAAAGATGAAAGAAATAGATTCTTAGCCTCCACCTCACAGCTCACTGCCGTCTTTCTTTTTAATTTTATTAGGCTTTGGATCACATCCTGAATATATAATAACTGGTCATTCATTTTTGAGTAGAACTGTAAGAAACATGATGTATTCAACTCACAATTAGGGGACCTTGGGGTGAAGGTGTCAGCTCCCCTTACCTCACAAGTTCACTTCTTGTTTGAGCAAAACCCACGACCAATTGATCTTTACAGATCACAACCAACCAACCAACACTTTACGTTTACACTAAATGATATTATATAGGTATGTAGTATATGTATATGTATATGCACATATACTATTATATTTATGTCAAAGCTATATATTCTGCAGAGTTCATATGCACTCAGCTGATGTTTAGCTTGCAATATAGACCCAGTTTTAAAAGATTTGTGAATCTGTAAAGCTGCCCAACCTTATCTTTAACTTATTGATGAAACCCATATCCAGGCTAGTTTCCAGCCACCTGAAATGCTCTGACCTTTTCCTCTTCCCACACTGGTGTTCAGTGGTGGTTATCCAAGGCTCTGATTCAAGCCAGCTGCATGACCTTGGCTCAGACTCTGGAGAAAACTACAGACCTGTGAGAAAGTATAGAGTAGAGCCATGCAGCATAAGTAAAATGCCAGACAGGGGCAGGACTGCTGAGATGGGATTGTTAACAGCTCCAGGACTCAGGAGGAGAAGGAACAACACGTAGTCAGTGTAGTACAAAAGTGATGGAGGGCACCCCTTCTCTGCCTGACTGATGTCTGCTTCGTCAGAAAAGATTGTTCAGGTATTGTATTGGGCTGATGAACATACTAATGCTTAGCATAGTAGCTCATTAGTTCTATGTATGTATATTTTATATGTGTTGGGTCTGTGTGTGTGGGCTTTGGTACCAGGGGAAGGGGCTGCACGGGCGGGTGGCCCCTGGCAGAAGCTGCTCGAAGCTCCCCCAGCTCCAAGTCGGCCCCCATCTGGGGCTGAGGCCGGGCCATTTGGAGACAAGGGACGGGCCTCTGCCAT
>VZSC01004065.1:157942-184853 GCA_013398225.1 Steatornis caripensis
TGGGGAGGAGGGAGAGACATCGGGAGTGAGGGGACTCGAGCCCAGGAAGGAGGGAGGGGTGGGGGAAGGGTATTTGTGTTTTAAGATCCGGCTTTTGTATTTCCCTGTCCTACTCTGGTATTGATTGATGACTGATTAAATTGAACATTTTTTCCCCAAGCCGAGACTGGTTTTGCCCGTGACCATAACTGGTGAGTGACCCCTCCCTGTCCTTGCCTCAACCCATCAGGTTTCCTTACATTTTCCCCTCATCCTGGTGTGGTGGGGGGAGTGAGTGGCCGCGTGGTTCTTTGTTGCCGGCTGGGCCTAAACCACGACAGTGTATGAGACAATGAATGACCGTACTTTGAACTTGTATAGACTGCAGAGTCTCTTTGTGCATGACAGGCATGATTACAGCACCACTGAAAACACTGACCATAATTCTGATGTCAAATATCCACTGCAGGATTTCCAAGTTAAAGTAACATAACCCAAATCAAGAATGCAACATTAGTGCAGGCATTCACATGCTTTGAGAGTATCACAGTTTCTTTCTAATTTTTATGTAGTTAATGTAAGATAATTCTGTGTTCGGACAAATTGTATGTTAGTGCACAACAGCTAGTGATGATTAATGCCATTATTTCTATACAACTGTGTAACTTTGAATAAAAAACAAAAATAAAATGCATACAATTTGGTATGTATACATTACATATATCGGTTATCACAGTAAGGTACAGTTTAATACTAAAATGCTTAGTATCTCAAACACTCATGCCT
Organism: Steatornis caripensis; assembly: GCA_013398225.1. NCBI lineage: Eukaryota > Metazoa > Chordata > Aves > Caprimulgiformes > Steatornithidae > Steatornis > Steatornis caripensis. The sequence continues at coordinate 158,708 of VZSC01004065.1, forward strand.
ATTTATTCCCATCGTGCCCTGTAACACTGCACATTTTGGAGTGATAAATAAAAGCTGAAGGCTATTTGATTATAATATTTTTAGCTGTAGGCATATGGAATTATTTGTACCTATTATCACTGAAGGTTAAACAAGGATCTCCTTTTTAGAGTCATAGTTTTTACTTACAAGAATATTTAGCTCAATACAACTAAAGACTGCTACCTTTGCTACAGGAAGAGACGGACATTTTTTTGCACAGTATTTTTGTCTCTACCCTATTTTGCCTTTCGTTGATTTTATCTTCTTTTTATTTTTACATACTGTGAGAAGGTCTGCTAGCAAATATAAACAAAGATTCCAGTCTTTAGAATGAGAGTATCTTTCCACTGCTTTTAAAAACACTATTAGAATAACAAACATCTTTCAGAAGTCATTTTCCAAAGCATTCTCATACTGTCACCAAATGCTTCTAACCCACTGAGGAACAAAGCCTTATATCCATACCATATTTTCCTGAAGTAAAGCTAAAGAGATTTCTCGATCCAAAGCTAGCAATTGTGGGAATATTATGAAAAATAATACTTAGGGGACTTGGAATTTCTTCTGAATACTCAGTTACTCCTTTACTTCCTCTCATGAGCACAAGCAGAACCTGCACGTCCTTCACACTATCAGTTGCAGTTGCTTTCAGAAGGAGTTTCACAGCCATGCTGGATCCCTGTTTCAGCGCTCTACCACCCTCACTGAGAAAAATTTTCTCTTGCGTCTAATCCAAATTTCCCTAAATTAAGCTTGTGTCTGTTGCCTCATACTTCTGTACATATCCGAGTTTGGCTTTATCTCCTCTCTAACCATTCCTTAGATAGTTGAAGACAGCAATCAGATTCTTCCCACAGCGTGTTCTTCTCCAGGCTGAACAAACTGAGTTTTCCCTTTTCTTGTATATTCTGTGCACCAGACCCAGTCACTATTGTGTGCTCCACCATCTTGGTTATCCTCCACCCAACACAGTTTGGCATACTGGGAAACCTAGAACTGGACACAGTACTCCCAATGCAGTCGCACAGGTGATGAGGAGATGTCCCTCAAACTGCTGCCTAGGCTGTTGCTAGTGCAGCCTAACTTGCTATTAGCTTTCACCATTGCAAGGGCATGTGGCTGACTCATGTGCAACTTGGTCTCCAAGCTGCAAAGCTGCTGCCTAGCCAGACTGTGTCTGGCTGGGCCTGCTTCATCTTTTATTCTCTCCAGGTGCAGGAACTCTTGCCTGTTGTCATTCAACTTCATGAGGTTCCTCTCAGCCTATTTCTCCATCCTGTTGAGATCCCTCTGAACGGCAACTGTCCAATGTGTCATCTGCTCTGCCCAGTCTAGTGTTATCTAGAACCTTGCTGACAATGCACTCTAATCATTCTGGTTCATAATGAAGATGCTGTAGAAATACCACAAGGAACTTGCCATCAGTTACTGGACGTTGAATTGCTGACCACTAGTACCCTGTGGGTCTGGTGGTCTAGCCAGTGTCCCACTCATCCTCTAGTACATCCATCCATTCACACTCTCTCTCTCATTTGGCTGCAAGACTGAGAATTTGTGCTGTAAGCCTTGCTAAAATCAAGGCAAATGACAGCTACTGATTTCCCCTCATCCACAGAGCTAGTCATCTCATCACAGAAAGCTGTCGGGTTGGCAAGGCACAATTTACCCTTTGTAAATGGATCTGCCTCTTTCTAGTCCCCTCCCTCTGTCTTACATGAACCTTGACAAGGCTTCCCAGAGGCACCCACCAGGATGTTAACATTTGTTAGCTTCCTACCTAATCCTGACCTCCTAGGTTCTCACTTGGCCCGTCACCCCTTCCACAGCAAAAGTCTGAGCATTTAAGCTGCTCTTTTGAATAGTGTGATCCTTCCCTGCCTAGCCTTCCTACAGAGCCTGTAATGAACTGGCTTTCAAGCAAAAATATCTTTCAGGGTTCATTTTAACACAATGCTTACCGTAGTCTTTATTGATTGGGAGAGTTGAAGTTCAAGTATCAAACTGATGATTTCCTGCTACTGAGGTAATCATCCTGATCAGACAGATGGGCAAAATGAGAACATTCACAGAGCAAAAGTTTCAGATGGATACAGTGACTATAATCGCTCACTCAAAACTAGTATCATCGGTGCATTTTCCTTTTCTATTTCTTCTTTTCCTGTCTGTGCTTGTGTATGTGTGCGTGCACGTGTGGGACAGTGAGTCCATGTGGTGATTAGAGGGGGTTTTTGTGGTTTTTTTTTTTTGACTGGGAAAACTGATTTAATACTTTGCTTCAGTCTCTCTAACATACAGTAATTTGAAGAACACTGACATCCTGAGCTACAACATTTCATTTAAATGCAGGAAATTGAGCTGATTTTATTAGTTGTATACTGTTTGTAGGTCATGCTTTAAAAGAAATGTAGGAGGCTTTAATTATGCAGAGTTGAGAAGACAGTTTGCAGCCACTGGAGAGAGCCCTAAATATAGTGCTAGCCATGGAGTACATAATAGCATCAAAACAGTCCTGTGATCACAGTGGTTACTCAAGGGATAGGTCAAGAGAAGATCAGTAGCAACAGGGAGTCAGAAGGATTTTACCTTCCAGGATGATGTGTCTACATCTGTTCTGACTTAAAAACACGTCACATGCACTGATTCACCAAATTCTCAAAAAAGATACCCAGATACTTGTGCACTTCTTATAGACCACCGACAAATCTAGCAGAGCAATTCACCAGCTCATCCAGAATACTTCCAATTGTGCATAACTTAACAAATGCATGCAAAAAAAATCTAGATTCTCTCAAGAATCTCTGCCTACTGTGCCTCTGAGACAGCACTGCTTCTTATCTGTCACAATCTATATAGCCACACATATACAAACTATCTATCTAAATTTGAGACTGAGCAAGAAGAAATGGCTTTCTGGAAGACAAAGGTAATGACTTTATTCCTAACTCTGCCCTTTGACCTTCTCTGCAGTCTTAAACAAAACATTTAATTACTCTTTACCTAGCTTTTCGCAGCTATAATACAACTCTCAAAAAACTGGCTTAATATGGTCAAAGTTTTAAGAGAGGTGATGATTGGCAAGAACTAAATGACCTGTCTATATGGAGGGAGTTTTAAAATTTTGCATATTTAATTGCCTGACTTGCAGGATTAATTCAAATCAGTAGTAAATAATTCATGAAAGTGACAGCCCTCTTCTCAGTCAGGTAGCATACAGAGGGCTTGCAGACTTTGCAATCAGATTTCAAAGATGGGAAGGGGCCTTAGTGAACATATTCACAATTCTGCAGCTGCAAAAGAAATCCAATCCAATCACCAGAAAAGGGAATTTCACAGAGTGTAGTGAATTGAGTGATCTTGTCTTCCCTATTCCTCATGCACTTTCCTTTCTGCCCTAATCCTTACCTGTACGTTAATTATTGTATTATGCTGACAATGTACCATGCAGACTGTCAGTCTTACAACTACTGCTCCCTGCACAGACCTTTTTCTTGCCCTTGACTAGAAGCAGTGCTTTCAGCTGAGCCATCTCCGTGCTTTGAAGAAAAGGCATCACACTGACAGCTGCAGTGACAGATTGGCATAGCTCGGACAAAACTTGAATAGCTTTGGGGGGGAAAAAAAAAAAAGGAAGATTTTTTTCTTCTTCTTCTTTGTAAAGGACTTCAGCACAACAGATTTTGCTTCCACAAATATATATGAGAATGTTCCGCTTGCAGAGAGTCAGACAGTCTAGTTGCTTTTCCACCAAAAGCACAACTTAAAAGCAAGATGCGGGAAAGCACTTGAAACCAGTAGAAAGAGAACAAAAAGGCACATGGTCTAGTTCAAGACCGTTTACTATGCTACCAAATTCTCGACAAGTGTATGACATGACTCATACCTCTCAGACAAGATGAACTTTCCTTATTCCTCAAGTGCTACCGTTATCCTGGTTGACTGGTTTTACTTACAGCATTCACGGTTTTATAGACTCTCCCTATTATATTGAATTTCATTCTTTTTGGAGTATTCATAACTCCTTGTTTCAATTGTTCCTACTATGCAGTGCTGTATTGAACACCAGACCATGAAACTACTTGCATAGGTGTATGGTAACTATTTCAGAAATAACGAGCACAGCACATTACTACTTAACCAGAAAACACTAAAACAAGTACGAGATCATTTTGAAACTATCCACCTATACTTATTCCTAGCTGCAATTTTAATTTGACGCAGAACTCTGAACTGCTTGTTTTCCTTTTAAGGAACCACCATCATTATCTACATTATTACATTTAAGTAAACTCAAAATAACGAGGTGGTGAAATTTAGAGTAATACAAAAGTGTATGCATTACCATTTAGAAAGCAAGTTGAGTTGCTGGTGGCTTATTTTGCCATCCCATCTTTCGCAAATGCCTGATTCTGGACTGTACATCAGAATTAAGGACTCACCTTTCCAGGTAGCCAGCTCTAAATTCTAAAATGCCCTCTGGAATATTGAGCTGCTGTTTCATTTTATTTCAAAATGTTAGCATTTGGTGTCTTAGTAATACGAAGTGGAGCAGCCTCTGTATTTGTACATGAACAGGGCATGCTGCATCTCTCAGATAGAATGTGTCAGACTGTTTGAGGCCTTAGGAAGGTAATGCTGAACTAGTTTAAATTAATTTTGTGTTTTCAAAAGCTTCCTTTCACGACTGCAAGAAATAGATTTACACCAACACACATTGGCAGGAAAGATTAAACGATAATTTAGATGTCAAAACAGTAATTCTCTGGCATGTCATGAGGCCTCAAGATCACAGAAAACACCGAACCTTCATCGTATTTACCACTGAATTAGAAACTGTAAGTCCAAGAAATAGAAAAAGTAATTTGCTTTTTATTAAACAGAAAATATAAAAGATAGGGAGCCTCTTTGAACATCTAAAGAATGACTTCTCAGCAAACAATCCTACCTCTACTTAGAGACATAAAACAGAAGTCAAGAACAGCTTTGCTTGCAGGCTGCAGCTGTCAAGAATAGAAGAAAAATGCCTCAAGAAATCCTTGAGGCCGTTCCCTACACATATAATGCGATCTCATATAAAGCCATTTAATTTAAACATAAATAATGCCTTTCAAATAAGGTGACCTTATTTTTGGGCTTGGGGTTTGTGAGGTAGGAACAATTTCCTATTTAAAATTGTATTACCTGTGACATTATGTAAGCAAAAAAAGAATTTAGACCTAAGGAAAACCTAACATTTTTGTGAGGATCCACAGGTTGCCATAGGGAAAGGCAAGAAAGCATATACTTTGCAGATGTTGAAGTTTTACCTGTACTGATACTGCCTCTTAGCAGTTTGAATCAGCAGCGATTAACATAATGGTAACTTTTTGCCCAATATCAGATCCAGTGAAGGACACAGAAATGTCAATGGGAAAAGCTCTATAGAGAATGAGGGATAATTATGATACATCTGAATTTCCAGTGAAGATATTATTCAACTAAATGTTATTACCCATTAAATTTTGAGGTGATAACCTTCCTATCACCAGACAGGGTGAATCCATCTGTCTCATTCGAGGATGCCAAATGCCATACTAAGACTCACACAGAGGTCCTATTATCACATCTCTACTGACTCACAAAAGAAATTGATGCAAAGTGTCTTACATCAGTGCTTTAACTTTGAACAGAAATTAGGCCTAAATCCTGTATTTAGAAATAGCGCTTCAGCATGTGTTCATGGCCTTTTGAAAGTGAATGGGGCATAAACATTCATTTATTACTTAGATACCTGATCTGATCTCCACTGTACTTCAGAACAGTCCCCAAAATCTGTTAAATCAAATCTCTTAAGAAAATAACAGACTTAACCAATCTGGGCAGTGCCAGTTTCTGGTATGTTCTTAAGTCTGGATATGGAAACTCTAGAATAGAGAGCAAAAATAGAAATACATTCCGTATGGTCTTTTTATAACTGTATTATCATCAAAATTCTGACATCTGATATGTATACATTTCTTTCAGATTTTATATAAATCACAACAATTTTATAAAAAGATGAAACATTTGAAAAATTTGCCTTGGCACTACGATCAATATTAGTGGAAACACACACTGCAAAACCAAAGTGATGCCACTGAAAACCTATTAATATATTAATTTATTGCACTACTCAGGAGTGTAGACTACATACATTTATATAAAAATATTTTTTCTCTTCAATTGGGTTTTAAAATTCTACAGAAACTAAGTGACAAGTGTGTGTGTGTACCTGTATGCATACAAATATGCATATACACATGCACTCAAAAATAGGCTAGGCAAAAAACACGCACCCAATTTTTAGGCATCTTGTTTCACCCAGCTGCATGCTACCATGCATGATTCAGCCATGAGATGAACAAAGATATAACTCCTTGCAGAAATGAAAACAAAACCAAAGCAAAACCACAGCCATTCTATCCCTCCTTTCTCTTCAAAAGTGAGGGCTGCATCGCCCACGGCACGACTTTTTACTTTTAAAATCATGGTACACCAACCTCACAAAGCAGTCATCTCACATCTTATTCTGTTACCTTTTCACAGCCTGAAGTACCTGCAGGTTGTGTGTAGCATTTATTCTTGCATGGAGACTTTTATAACCAGCCTCAAAACCACAGAAACCAATAGACTAAAAATTACAATGCAGATGAAGACAACGAAAAAAGGTGAATGTAAAATAAAATGTGAAACAGGGAAATTAGTTTAACAGAATTCAGTATCTGTTCAAGAGGTTTATCAGAACATAAATTTCAAAGAATGAAACACCTGCTTTCAGGAACTAATCAATTACACTGAACACTGTATATAGAAGCCCAGGAATAATGGAGTTGGTGCCAAAGAGCTCTCACCTCTGCTTGGCAAGATCAGAACAGACCAAGACTTACTGCTGCTACAGCTAAAACTCTCCATAGAGAGGAAAGAATAAGAAATACAGAAGAAAACATCTTTAGAGTTTTAGAAAGGTTCTCAGATATAACAGAAGTATTAAAATCACCATTGATCCTATTCCAGCACTGAAGTTACCAGGAGAAGAGCTGAGGATTACCGTGGTCCATAAAATGCACCAAATTAACTCACTGATTCTGGCTAAGTATGTACAGGAGCAAAGCTATTTTGCCAAGTGCTTTCACTTAATGAATATATATTTAACTATTTAGGAAGAACTTAAAGAATTAAACTTGATTTTTAGTATCTGTAATAAACTCAAAGTCAAATTGGGCTGTGCTGGATCAAGGAGGGTTTTGATTTTTCTATCAGTAGAAGTAAACTTCTAACCTAATGTCCTCTGGAAAAGTTTTAATTGATGTTCCAGAGTGTCTCTTCACGTCCCAGAATCACTATGTGATGAATAAAATTAAGAAAATAATTCCAAATATATCCCTTGTCGACATCTTGCTTCAAACTTTAAATTGCTGCAGGACCACTGCACTCACAGTACGTTATTTCAAAAGATAAGAAACATCAGCATATAAAGTGAAGCTGTCCAGAGTTCAGGGAAAGTTAGGTTTTTTACAAGGTTTTGCTTCATGTGCCATAAAATGCATTTCTCAATGGAGATGCATTGTTACATAGAGTACAACTATTCGGTATTTTACTACAGGGCTTGCCAAGCATTTTTAACATCAGGTTTCTCACTGAAGTCCTTCTGCTTGAGAGACTGGGTGCTCTGTGGATGACTTGCAGGACAGTGCATGCTAGAACTGCTGTTTTTTCAATAATTTTACAGATTGTAGCACCCAGCAGGAACGTCACAGTCTACCGAGCTTAGCAAAAACTCTCCTCGTGAATCGGGTTGTTGCTGAGAAAAAAGAATGCTCCCTTTAGGATGATGCAATCTTGGTTTAGGGTAGATGGTGGAAATACACGCATGCCATTTTCTTTTTCTTTTTAGCACCGATATCCCTCATAGTTTAAAAATTTGTACAGAAGAAAAAAAAGTCCAATTTCTTCGTCTTGTACCTTGTTATTCTTAAATCTGCTACATTCAAGTGCCTCTTTTAAGGAACATGCCCTACTGAAACATGACGGTAGTATTATACCTGCCTTGCACCTCGTGCTGGGCACAAACAGCAAGGTTTTGGTAGCGGGGAGGGGTGGCCTCTTTGAGGAGAGGTTGGGTCTGCCCCATGCCAGACAGACGGTTCCAGCTGGCTCCACACCGGGCCCGCTGCAGGGCACAGCTGAGCCAGTCAGTGAAGTTGGTGGTGCCTCTGCACCTATGAGAAGTTGTTAGTTGCACGTCTGGTACTCCATGGTGGAGTGGATGACACCCTGAAAGGACTGTGGCCCGTGGAGGGCCCACGCTGGAGCAGAAGAAACAAGAAAGAAGGAAGGAGTAGTGGAAGAAAAGAGTGAGGAACGAAGACAGGCAGAGAGAAACCACTATGCCCTGATGCCGATTCCAACCCCCTGTACTGCCCTCGCCTCTGCGGAGGGACTAAGTGTGACCCACGGTAGTAGCAAGGTGAAGGAGGGGTGTCCGGGGTGAACCTGAGCCTGTGAGAGGAGGAGGAGATGTGATTTCCCTAAGCATTAGTTAACTGTCTGCTTTGTTTCTCAATACCCAACTCTAGAACAAAATGTTTATGTTAAATGACAGTAAAGTTAATTCCCCAAGTTGAGTCTGCTTTGCTTGCAACACACCTCCTCTTCTGAAATTTCACTGTAGAACAGATATTTGCTCAGTATCTTTTAGACATTCATCCTTTTTTCTGATAAATCTACAAATAGTGTATTGGAAATAAGACTGCAACAGCATAAGAAAGTAAAAGAACAAGGTCTTCAGTTATACAAGAAAACGTTGACTTGAGGCAACAAACAGAAAGCGGAAGCAGTACTGCAGCCACAAGGACAGTTAAGTTATCACGTAAAAATAGAAACACATAAAGTAGCAACTGATTATTGTTCATAGAGGAGCTTTCCACAGAGAAGGAAAGCTACATTTTATTCTGCTAACATATTGCTGTCAACCTCTTAATTCTTAGAAATGGCATTTACCAAAAAAAATTTCGTAACACAAAATCAACGCAACATGGCACCACAGGTCTGTAGTATAACGAAACATTGGAAAGGGACTGAACTTCAGAGGAGTAGTAACAGTGCCATAAAAGCAGCTGTACTATATGTCATCGCTTAAGTAAAGAAAACGCCTGGGGCCACTGTAACTCTGAGAAACACAAATAACATGACTGGAGGGCACAGCAAAACTGACAGTCTTTCAAAGAACTCATACAGGATCGTAAAAATACACCTCGTGTAAATCAAAATTGCAGGCCAGAAAAAAAATAAAGGCAGTTTTTGTCAAGAAATAGTCGAGGGAATAGCATCCTTGTGAACCTGGCAAAATTAGATTGAGGGTGCAAATAGACATAAATTCTAAAAAGACAGACTTAAGAAGTTAGACTAAAAACAAAAGGAAGAAATGTAAAAAAAAATTATTTGATGTTACGAATAATGTTTAGAAACACTTCAAATCAGGAAAATTATACTTGCCCGTTTTCCAACAAATATGTTGCTATTTTTAACACAGGAATATTTTTCAATTTTATGCCAAGCGCAGACAAGCAGATTTTATACACTGATACAACTGTGTGGCAATTTCATAAAACTATAGTATACTCACCCTAGAGGAGGGATAGAAACGCTGTTGCCTAAAACTCATTGTATAAACTTAGACTAAGCACTAAAATACATACTGTAGGCAGTACTTACATTCTGGCAGATGGGCAACATGACCTATGAGGTCTTTCCTCATCTTTACATTTTAGCATTCTGTCATTTCTAAACAGTGGTGTTTTGGCTAGAATTGGATGCAGAAACACTGAGTAAAAATGATTATCTTAAACTAAATTAAAAGAGATGAGGGCAATTTTAACTTACGTAGCAGCAAGATGGCATTTTTACTCATGAGGCAGTCACAAAAATTAACACAAGGCACCACTTTGAAATATGATCCTTCTTGGAGTATAGGATACCTTTCAGTTACTGAATTCAAGACATGTTTTCTGCTGTGTAAGACACAAAAATCTAGGATGCTACTATTCCTATACCTTAAGAACAGTGACCTGGACAGGACTAGAAGAGCTCTGCACTCTCTGGATTTACTGTGTGAATGTGTATAACTAAAAGCCACTTATCCCACAAAAAGAAACAACCTTCCTTGTACACAGAGACAACATTGACCTCTCACTGTCGCTGTATTGAACAATGAATGTAACAATCACAGAGACATAAAACCTAAAAACTGTCAGAACTGATCTACCAAGATTGAGAAGATGGGTTGCAAATCAATTAGAGGAACTTTGTAAGTCACAACAACCTTTCACACATCTACATGATTCTCCAAAACACTGGAACATTAAATGGTTCATAACGTCAAGGCAGCCTCTTCCTATAATAATAATAATAATAACAACAACAACAACAATAATAATAAGCAGCTCCTGGATGTCTGTCTCTGATATGATAGTGTTTTGTTTCTCTGTTTTTAATGGAAAAGTTTCAGGAGAGGACTTTCAGAAACAAGCTTTGATTACTGTTACGAAGGAAAAAGAAAACGTTTCCTGACAAAGCATCAGCAATGGAAGTTATGCGCTATACATTAGGTGATGGAGAGAACACCTGTAAAAGGACTAAGCATAGCATCCAGAAACACAAAAGGAGCTGGCTGCTTAAGGCAGGGTGTATGTAAAATATAGGCAGAAGAATGCAGTCCTCAAAATATTCAGTTTTAGGAACGCAGATTTCCCTTGCACCTCTACAACAGTGCTTCAACCTCAAAAAACCACTCAGCATCTATCTCATGCAACTGACATTAAGACACGAGGCAGCCTTTACCAAAGTAACTTTTGGACAGATCCAGTCTCCTCCTACCCTGTCTTTTAAGGCACCAATTCCACCCTCCAAATTAAATGGAAAATTTTCAACATATCCCCCTCATCCAGTAAGTCACGATGCCTGGCAGAAATATCACCTTTACCATTCTCAGCCTGTTGTAAATCTTGACTTTCGCCATAGGACGTCTGGGGAAAATTAACACCTAATCTGATGGTCCTTTCCAAAAGCTAACCAACTTCACGGGCAGGTGCACCAATTCTGAGCACTAACATATAAAAACCCCACTGCAGACCTGACCCTGATACTAAATAAATGTTTGGTTGGGAGGACAAGAAATGGGAACATCGTGTGCTTCAGAGGAATGGAAGAAAAATGACATAGAAAATTTTACAGCAAGAAGAACACAGAATCTGCGGGAGGCACCAGGTTTTTTAGGGCAGCCACAACAAGGAGACATCAAGAGACTCCAAAGTTGAAGTCAGCCCATTCTTTGGATGCTACTATACAATTTGTGACATTCTGAAATGTCTTCTTCTATTACAGTAGAAGCTCTCTACTCATACACAAACAGGGGTTCAAGCATCTTTTGCTATCAGCCCATCTGGCACTGAAGACGCTTAGTTTTGCTCACTTATTAGCTCAATAATGAGCTGATATAGTTAGTACCTAAATAATTATTCAGATTGTTGATAATATACTTAACAATTCAGATATTTGTCTCTTCTGCACAGTATTAGTGTATTTTCATTTAAAGATACCCCATCAAATTTATATTTCACATGAAATGAAGATACATGGAAGAAAGCAAGATGCTCTTTTCATGCCTCTCCAGCAAGCTATGTCTGGTTTACCTAACCCAGTCACCAAAAGCATCATCCTGCATCTGCTACTGCATATAGGAAAATAAATATTTCCCGTGCACATGATACTAATATAAGTAAAATATTTGTCAAAATACTTGAAAGTAAAATATGATTAAAATTATTAATACATATTTATGTGAACAGAGATCAGTCAATTTAATTGTTTTGTTTTATACACAATGTACAATATCATATTACTATATGACATTTGGTGATAAGCAGTAATAACCGTATGTTCAATTTTTCTTTGTTAAATGCAGTTGATAAATACTCCTTTGTCTAAACAGTATACCTCATGTATACAATTCTTTGGATAAGAATAATATGTAATGTAGCTAATCTCTTTTCTTTATCATTAAAATAATGATTAATAGAAATGTTGCCACTATCTTTTAACTCCAGATACACAGAACTATGCATTCCCCCCACCCGCCCCCCAGCCCAAAATCACCAGCTTTTATTAAAGACTTCTTTCCCACTCACTTGTTTGTCGGTAAGAAATACAGAAGACCTATGGTCAGAGGTCTGAGTTCATTCAGCTCAACAGAGTTCAGTTTAAGCCACCCCCCCACCCCCCCAAGAAGCCTAAACCTCAGAATTTAATTTTTAAAACATGCCTTACTTTAGAGAGATGTTACTGTTTTCCTTACCGAGACAAAAGAATCAAATGAATCTTGTTCCCGACTCTCAATAGCTGAAATTGTTTTCAACCAGAAGAGATAGCTTGAAATATCAGACATTTCAGAATGCTTCATACCGAAAGCTGCAAGATTAGTAGGAATGAGGTGAGACAGGCTTGCAAAAGGAGGACTTTGGCTGTGTTACATAAAGTTCTTAATTAGATTCTTGGTACAAATTGCTATCCTAAGAATAAAAAGTTAATCAAAAAGCCTCATTGGAAGGATAGGAGGGCAAAGTTAGAGCCGAAACAGATGTTTCACTTTGGGATAACTGTGCAACTGCCTAACTAGATGGTGTTCCACTATTCAGAAGTGAAAATACATGTGTGAAAATTAAGATGTTCCTTTAGAGTAATTTAGGATTAAATTGTCACCACTGTTCCTCAGTGGAACTCAGGAGATCACCATATCTATATTTATTTTCCAATACAGCAAGCATCTAACTTTCAGTCTCCCTTACAGTCACAGTCAAAATATGTTCATGAAAAGAGGGAAAATTTGAAAGGTACTTTATGCAGAACTGACATGAGAAGAAATGTCGCAAGGACTTTTGGTGACAAACTGCAAGAATCAGCGTACAAGGATTTGTTTAATGTGACTAAATCCAAGAAAACTACCCTAACCACCACAGGATACTGGTGAATGATTTCTTATCTCTCCCAAAGGATGCTACTGCAGCCTCTGTTGCCAAAGAGACGTTGTACAACTCAGGTCTCTCTTTACCTGTCCAGGTTTATTTTCCCTGCAGTTATGCGTGGCATCATCATACTGCAGAAATGACTGGACTTCCATCCATCAGTGTTTGTTTGTTTTACCCATGGTAAAATCTAGATTTCAGTAAGGTCGGGATTTTAGTCATGACATCTCTTTGGGAGGAGGGTGCAGCGTACGTGTGGGCTGTCTGCTCAGACGATTCACACGACTGACATTACACAGATTTTCTGGAACTAGATGCCACCCTTTGCCAAAGAAGCTTTAAAGCAGATCTGAATGTCAGAGTTGCTAGGCAGTCATGAAGAAATGGAAATATCAGGTATGAAGGATGAAATACTGGAAATAACATTTATATTCTCCAATTCCATATGAAGGATGAAATACTGGAAATAACATTTGTATTTCCCAATTCCTCACCGTCTCATAAAAATAGATTTCTGAAAGGAAGTAGGAAGTAATTATTTGTGGAAAGGGAGAAGGGATGAGTGGAAAGAGATTGAAAACTATGTAGTACTAAGGACAAGGGTAGGAAAAAAGTGGCCTTAAACAGTATGTCCTTCCCTATGTATTGAACTTTTTGTCTACTAGTAACAATTCATTTTAGGACCCCAAATACTCATGGTCAAAGTTAACTGGAAAATAATCTCCGAAGGGCCAAAAATAATTAAAAAATCAAATGAAGTTTAGCAACTAATACTCATTAAAAAATAAAATAAAGAAAAAATATTTAAAATTCCTAAAAATTTTTAAACCTGCTTGGTTTAAAAAAATGTTTTATTTCAAAAAAATATAAAAGCCTTTTGCAAGATAGCGTAAGTATTTTTTTACGAGCAATTTTGTTAAAAAAATTTATATAAAATTTATTACAGCAAAACCAAGGTAAACAGACTAAGTTAAAAACAGTTTGCTTTTTTTTCCCCAAACAAACCAATTTCTGAAAAGTTCCAGAGAAGTCTTTGCAGCAAAATCCAGGTAGTTTTGCAGAGTGGAAGGGAAAGGGAGATTGAGAGATGCTTATCCCCTCCACCCCCGCACCTACTACTGCTTTGGTTAATGAGAAAGGTCTACGGTAATTTAAATGTTGCAAAAAAACCTTCAGTATTAACTAAGACACAGTACCCTCCAAAGTACATTTCAGAAAATATCTTATTTGACCAAATGAACATGCTCATTTAGTGGAAATTCTGAAACATGTCAACCGTGCATATCAAGGAGCAGGTAATTTTTCCTGTCCTTTAAAACTCCTTCCATAAACATATGCACATTATTTAGTGTAATGGCTTGAACAGACCTTTGGTCTGACCCAGTACAGTTGTTTTACAGTCTCACAACATAATGAGTACTATTTGCTCCTCAGAAAAGCAGAAGACTTAAAAGTGAGAGGATAACTAATTAGCCAATTCTTCATCAACTTGAACAGCTAAAGATTAAACTGTTACCTTCTAGGACATAAAATGGATCCCTTATTGTGAAAATGGCTACAGCTAGTTTGTTTGTTATATTTCTTAATGAGCTCATAAAATAAGGTTTAGTTTACAGAGTACCTTGTCCTGTAAATTTTAGAGATCCAAATAGACCGTGACAGACACGGCTGAGCCCATCAGCCGAGCTGATGGCATATCTGTGAAAATATATTTAGTAAAGGAAAAAAAATGCCAAGGAGGAGAGAATAAGGGAACAGCCAGACCAGAGCCATGGGAGGTAGTGCACGGCAGGGAGGGCACAAACCCTAACAAGACTGTAGCCAAGGGACAAGCCCATGCTGAAGCAGGTACTCCTGGAGAAGGCCTGCAGCTGTGCAGGACCCACACTGGTGAGGTGGAAATAAGTAAGAAGGAAGGAGCAGTGGAATGAAAGCATGAGAAGGAAAGAGTGGCAGAGAGAAACCACTACATCCTGACCAGTCTTATAGAAAACCTAAAGCTTTTCCAGTATCTCTGAAAAACCGCTACAGACATGTAATACCTCAGGTCAAGACAGCGATGACAAAACATGAATAAAGAACTCATGATGAATAAAGAACTCATGATGAATAAAGATCAAAGTATTGCAAAAGCTGATGCAAGTACATCAAACAAAAGCTTGCACAGTTTATACAAAAAGGCACAACTGTCCTAGGTACTCCTTTAGGTTTTATAGGAAAAACAGCATTCCACGTTCCTTTATGCCTTATATGTGTAATGCTATTAAGAATGCATATTTATTCCTATGAAAACAAGTACTCCTATCAAGAAAGTAAATGTTAAATAATTCAACCATTAAGACTACTTTTTATAATTTGATATAACAGATCACCTCGGAGCATTCCACTATGTCTCCAGCAGAGAATTTTAGAAATTTCTTAGCTGTATCTCACCCTTTTACATTTCTCCAACTAGATTGCTGCCTTCCTATGAAAGATTAAAATGTTTAATTTTTTAAATAATTTTTAGTAGAGAATAGCTTCTATAAAACTTTACCGAAGTCTTGCCAATGGGTTGTTTACAAACCCCTACATTAAGTAAGTACATACATAAGTACATTAAGAACAAATGACTGAGATAACCGAGTGGTTCACTTTATAAGTATTTTACATTAGAAGAATAAGAACAATATAGCCATGCAATTATACACACAGGTGTATTTATTTATGGTTGTAGAAATATGTGTGCTGCTAAAGCGTGAAGGGCTTTGGTGGTTGTTCTTCCTGAATTTTCAATCAAAGAGAAGAATAGTATAGTGATTGCTGAGTTCCAGCCCAAAACTCTTGCATCACGATGGCTGAACTTTTGAATCCAATAATCAGAGGCAGTAATACTGCTTTATAATACTTTCAGATCAACTGAAATCCTACTTCACTAGCTTTTCCCATTCGTGCTGCAGTATAGATCAATTGTTGCAGCAATGAAAATTGACTTCTGTGGCCTTCTAACTCCTTTGGTGGATTGAATCTGAGGGCAAGACATTTGCAAAAAAAAAAATTTTCTTTCCTCCCCTAGTCTGCTAATTTTGTTACTGTAGTTCCAAGATAAATTAAAAATTATAAATAAATACAGGAGTAGCATTTCCTGTTCATTTGAGATATTCAACCTTGAAAACATCTTAATTATTTTTTTTTTCAATCCTGATGATTTACAGATCAGATGAAAGTTTTAATGATTTTTAAAAAAAATTTTCTTCTTTTTGTTTACATAGAAATGGAAAAGACAACAGCACAAACTAAAAACTCCATCTAATCAGTCAGTCTAATTGCAGGTTAGACTACTACTTTGGTCCACGTTCAGCAGGGTAGTTAACTTTTGTGTTGACTTCAGCATTCAAATTATTACAAGTAATTCCAAGTCCCACTAACAGACTGCTTCAGTGTGCTTAGGGAACAGTGTTAAGCGCTATGCCGAACTGTGGTCCCCAAAGTTTTCACTTTCCTCTCTACTGGCACGGTTTCTTATTGAACTTCTGTTTTTCGTCTGTCCCTGAAGAATAATATTGTTTAAGAAGTCTCAGCTATCTTTAATGACATTTCGTCATTGTTTTGTTCTTACATTTTCAGTATTTTCTCCTCTTATTCCAACCTTACCAATTTAGTAGTGCAAGCACTGATTAAACTGTGTTGTCCAGATCTGCACACCTTCTCAGCAATGAGGTCAGATCAAACGGCTGAAGCAACCACCCTGTATTGGCAGAAAGGCTTGAAGAAATAGTGCTGGTTGAGTAATTGCTTTGTACCTCCAAGCCAATGTGTCTATCGCCCCAAGAGTGCAGCCCTTCCTTTAGCTGAAGTTTAGTTTACCTTCTCATAGATTGAATGAGCTGACCCACTTCAGCAAAGACCTCATTATCCACTGCAAAGCTTTCTTCAGTAACATGAAGAATCACTAACCTCAAAAAGGTGGAAATTCTAGCAACACACACAGGCTCATGGATCTAGGAAGTCACTGAGATTTCCAGCAAGGTGACCAAGCTTGATGCCCTGCCTCCATAGTGGCCACAAGCAGCAAAGGCCCTTGAAGGTCCAGTGGAGAACAGATTCCAGATACCCTTCTACATAGATGTGTTAGCCAAATCCTGCATAAGCCAGCTAAATATTAGAGTACTTCAACAAATAGTGCAGGCTTGTCCAGTGTAGCTGTTGCCTACAGGACTAAGCTACGATAAAGGGGTCGAAAATGCAAAGCTTCCCTTCTGTTTTATGTACAATCCGCAAAATATTTGTTAACCTCTCTGCCTCAGCGTTCCCAGTCTGAAATCAAATGAACATTGACCTCACTCACAAATGTATCAGAGAACAAAAGAATCACATAGCTGTTCCTTCTGAGGCGCTTTAAGAAATGTCAAGACATCAGGCAGTAATGACATCTAGACAAAACAAAAATGGTATCAGTTTTGCTTTGATCACCTTTCCTGCCCCTGGTTATTTGTTGAACACCAATACTTCAGATTGCAAAAAGAATTTCCTTCATCTTTGCAGATTTATTATTATTAATAAAAACAAAACCAAGCTCCTTTACCCCTCACCCCCCCCGCCACCAAACGTTTCTGATGTGGCAATTCTGTTCCCTTTTGCATTTTGCTGTTTTGTCAGATTTGCTGAACCCTCAAGTGCAAGAGGTAATATGATGAAACAGAAACTGACAGAAAGTACATTAAAGTTATTATCACCTGAGGACAAATCCTGGCAAGTGAACCACAAGAAAAAAGGCTCCCATCTGGAAATAAGACAAAAAGCATACAGGTAAACCCAGTAATTCCACTACTGCTTTGGCAGCCATTCAAAAAAGTGAAAATACGGATGAGGCATGTAAAAAAATTATGTAGAAGTAATGAGGCTCTTCAAAAAGAAGACAGAAAGGGGCAAAGGTGAGAAGGAAAGCAGGTCCTGAATTTCCCCAGCACAAAAACGAGATTTGAAAGGGCATTACGTAAAATGAGCAAAAGGCAACCTTTTGGCTAGGGATGACAAGGACTACTACCAGAAGATACACGGACCCAAGAATTACGAATCTGAAGAGCTTTTTAGTTTTTGACCATTCAGCAGAATATTTCTGCAGTTCTGCATTTTCATCCACCTCAAATAGCTGATTCGTTCCTTTCTGTGTTCTCCGTATGATTAACGTAATGTTTTATTTCTTGGTACTTGGACTAGTTTAGCTGATAGGCAGCAACCAATGCTTTAAACCAAAACAACTCGTAATGATAACCTCAATTTTCAGCACAAATTGTTTGAAGGGTAATGTATCAGTTCCAAATTTGTGCTGACTACATAAACTTAAATGCACTTCAGTACAAACAGAAGATCCACTGAGAATACCGACGTGAGAATTCAAAGAATAAAAGAAACAGAAAAGGCAGTTTTTTCACAGATTTATGCCTGCAGAAATGATCAGATTGCTACCACTTTTATACTCGCAGAGGCTGAGCAAGCTAATAACTACCCCAGAGGCAACTGCAGCCTATCATGACTCTGCTTATTATATATATCACATCTACTCGTGGTACACTGCAGAAAAAGTATGTTGTAGTCACACTGAACTGCAACAAACTGATATTGCCCCTCCTTGTATTTTTCTAGGATTTAATTTCCTTAAAGCCATTAAATAATACTGACTAAAAAAAAATTATAATAATAATAGCAACCTGTAAGCATTTTCAGAGTTGTTGAAAATCATATAGGCCATGATTTTTAGAAATGTCAAAGATTAGTGTGTTCAGTGGATGCCTAGCTGAGTGTTTCCAAAAATTAGACTCTTTGTAAGTAGGAAGATGTGGCACCGTCTTCCCCCATCAATTTCTAACCTCCTCCACAAATTTTGCCTGACCAGGTCTCTAGCCAGTTTTTACTGGTTATTCACCTGCAGACAAGTTCTACCCATAATCAATCCCTCGATACTGTTATTCTGCTCTGAATGCACAATGCCAAAAAGCAGGTGCTGAAAAATTAAATCAACGAGCGCTGAGGATGTAAGGTTCTCAATAACTGAATGAATATCATTACTGCAAAATTCTCATGTATTTTATATACAAATGCATACACATTAGCAGGGTGAATTAGCCAGGAAAATATTAATAAGCTGCGGTGGATTTCATTCACACACTTTAAGGGTTCTCAGGTTAAACAGTTCAGTTTTGCTTCCATATATGTGTTTACTTTGTGTGTTAGGAAGAAGTTCAGAATAACGTACAATAACCCCTCCAAGTCTGAAACCAGGAGCTGTGCTAAGTTCTGATAAGTCAGAGATGTACATGTCCAATGAAGGAAAGTGATCATGATCAAACTGCTTAGAACTTTTACTTTTAAATAACTCCGTATCCTAGCAAATTTTTAAAAAGTTCTTGCTTTTGCCCATCATCAGATGATGTGACCTGAGTATCTGCCCTGCTTTGGTTTGTGCACAGGTGCATAAAAGATTATAATTTACCTATAAATGTATTAAAATATTACATGCATTAAGACCTGAATGTATAAAGGTCTCATACACTATAAATGTGCATACTCAATGTTAGTCTTTTTCCATTTTTAAACACACAATTAAAAAATGGAAAGGAATTCATGTCACAGAGGCAAGATATTTAAATGATGGAGCAGAAATACCAGCTAGCTAAAAACTGCTGTACGGAGACACAGCCGTGTTCATGGAAGGTTTATATTTCAGTGCTACACAGTATAAGTTTTAATAACTGTAGTTGCTTTGTTGGTTTTGGTTTTGTTTTTTTTTTAAACTGTGTCTTACTAACATTGCATAAAAACAGTGTGGTTTATAAGTAAATTGTTGAAAAATAAACCACTAGAAATGTGTCTCTTGTACAGGCTTAAAGCGCTTGCCTCTCAGCCTGTGCTTGAGCGAGCTAGTGGTGTACAAAGACCAAAGGCCATTCAGAACATGGCAGCAAATGCGACAGCAACATCCTCAGAGAGAATGTGAGACCAGGGCTCTGATTTTTTTACTGCCTTCTTATTGAATACCCAGATAAGAATTTTTGCTTCTTCTTCAAAAATGCCATTTGCCTGTTCAGGTCTATGTGCCTGAGTGCAGTCTCACAGAGCTAAATTCAATTGCGTAACTGACCTGTGACAAGAGACTTCTGTACTCATGGCTGCAAGTTGGACAGGTTTCAAGAGAACCCGGATGTGTCTGCTGAACAGAAAATGAACAGAAAAGGAAAAGGAATAAAGTGTTCTCGAAGGTCCACATTTCCTAAGTGAAACAATTTTTTCGGAGGTCTTGGAGGCAGCAAAGAACCTGATACAAGTTTCTGCACTTAGCACAGGGAGGCCCCAAGTGCTACTGTGTTGTCAAAATCAAACGCACGNTAAAGTGTCCTCGAAGGTCCACATTTCCTAAGTGAAACAATTTTTTCGGAGGTCTTGGAGGCAGCAAAGAACCTGATACAAGTTTCTGCACTTAGCACAGGGAGGCCCCAAGTGCTACTGTGTTGTCAAAATCAAACGCACGCTTCAGATTGCACATTAAGTGTGACTGCCCTTGAAAGAGGCAGCTGCGCGCCTGTCTTCTGGGACACGTCCCTTGTCACGTGCTTCTGCTCTCAGCCTTGTGCTGGCACTAGATGCTGCACTAGTGGACATCAAGCTAGGCCATGAAATAGGACTCTCAAACACCTTTCTGGTTTTTTTTCTGCTTTGACTTTCTGGCGTATCAGTTCCCTGAGCTCAATATACAATCATACAAAGCAGCACAATGAAGGAGACAAAGTCTAGGGCCAGCACCTCACTCCTCTGGCAGTGACTCTTATGTGGAGCACAGCTGCATTTCTCCTTCACAAAGACGTCAAAATTACATATTCTGCCAACTAGACCCTATAGAATGAAGAAAAGTAAAAAGTGAGCTTAGACCTTACTCACACTTTTAAGAAATATTTAATGTGCTGAGCTATCAGGTGAGTGATGCCTGAAACGTAAGAACTTGGACAAACCAGTACATGGATAAATAGCAAAAGCTTCTGTGATCGTGAATGTAACAAATACTCGTTCAGTATGTAGGAAGTGTTTATCAGAATTTAAAAGAAAAACAAATGTAAACGAGGAGTCTTAAAAGCCTCAGTTTAACTGTTTTCATGCCTGAACGCAGCATAGCTGCTCTACGATGTCAGTACCTGGAAGCCTATGGCTCTACTCCATCCTGCTCTCACTTGAAATGCAAAATGAAAATCATTTCTCTGATGTTCTGTTTGACCAAATAGACGAGCAATTTCGGCTGCTGAAGGAACCTACTTCTTGCACAGATACTTAATCAGAAAGGCAAAACTCCATATTAAAAGTACAATATATCTAAAACAAAACCAGATGTTATTTTGCTAAATTGGTTTTTGTACTGCATTCATAGGTGGCTCCTGTGATTTAAAAGAAAGCTTATACCGGAACTGGAATTTACAAAAGGGATTATTTTGTTCGTTTTTCTGATGTTCATTTTAGATATTACAGAACCTGGATTTTGAATACATAAAGGAGTTCTTTTTGATCCCTTTATTTCTAACTCTCAAAACAATGGGAGTTTTTGAAATTGGTGACCATTGAGCCTACTCAACTGATTAGCTGCAGTAATTTATAAAAAAATACTTATACAGAAAGGTAAATGAATATATGCTATTTAATTTATAAACTCTATTGTAACAAGCTATGACTTATTTCAAAGCAAACACAGTTCTTCAAAGCAATTTAATCCATAATTATTTTTTCTTTTTTTTGGCTTTATTTTTATTACCCTTCATCCAAAAGCCACATGCAGACACGAGGAAACAGAGATCTAAATTGTCAAACTCTGTAAATTCTGCAACTCTCTGTAAATTACTGCAACAAGAACAAACATCTCCCCCCTCCCCCCCTCTTTTTTTTTAGGGAACTCTGATGTTTTCACAGCTGATTCCAAACACCCCAGATCAGCAGAGATACCCATTTCCAAAACAGAAATCAATTTTCAGGTTGTGTCTTCAAGTTGTGCCAAAATAGCTGAGAGAAATTCTATCTCAATCTTAGCCATTGCTCAGCATCTAGCTATAAACTGTTATGCATCGTCCTTCACTTATTTTCTTTTGATTAGACCAAAACAATCTTGTTGAGTTGCTGTAAAGGTTTTTCATCCTTGAATGCCTAATTTAAATGTAGTGGAACATTAGACAGAAAGCACAACCAAGGTTATCAAGCCTTATTCCTGTCATCTTAAGCAAGCCATAAGGCAACCCTTTTTTTTTCCCCTTTAGTCCAGAGACCATCCAGTCTATCAATCCTGTTGACCTGCCACAAAACAGTTCCAGCAATCTATAACCTCATGAGTCAGTGTAAGAAATGGGAAGGCTAAAATCCTATCATGTGTCACGTGCCATCAGAGTAACACAGGACACATCAGATTCCTGTGTTGCGTGTTCCTGTGATGGTAAGATGCTTGTTAGGTGAAAATGCTTTGATATTCCTAAGAGTGGATTACATGGCAGACTATAGAAAAGCTGGGGGAAAAAAAAAACAAAAAAAGGTAGGTTTTGAGTCCCTTCGGGCTCTGCCAGTCTGGTCCTAGGGAATTGCCCTTCCATTCTCAAATGCGATGAACAGTTTATCCACAGGTGAATAGACATGCCAAGTATTAGAGAAATTTATCAGTAGCAGGAGGACTATCAGAGCACTTGTGCAGTTTTGGCCAGTCACCGATACTATAAACAATCCCCTTCCAAATTCTACAGTTCCCTTTCCATGTCCCCTTTAGTCCCTCCTGAAAATCCCAGAAGCCAAATTATATGTCAAGGGGAGAAAATGTTCTTGGCTTCTTGAAGCATCTAGGAGGCGAAGCTTTGAAACATGGGATTAATTAAATGCAAATCTAAATATGGTGCAACAAATCATGCAAATTAAGCATTAACATATTTATGACTGAACAATCAGCAGGAGCCAAAATGTGTAGATAAACTGTGAATCACTACAATCATTGGTTACTACAGTACACAGCATATTTTTTTCCTTCTCAATATTTATATGAAAATATACAGAACATCGTGTGCACAAATACTTTCATGATCTGTGTAAGCNAATTTATCAATAGCAGGAGGACTATCAGAGCACTTGTGCAGTTTTGGCCAGTCACCGATACTATAAACAATCCCCTTCCAAATTCTACAGTTCCCTTTCCATGTCCCCTTTAGTCCCTCCTGAAAATCCCAGAAGCCAAATTATATGTCAAGGGGAGAAAATGTTCTTGGCTTCTTGAAGCATCTAGGAGGCGAAGCTTTGAAACATGGGATTAATTAAATGCAAATCTAAATATGGTGCAACAAATCATGCAAATTAAGCATTAACATATTTATGACTGAACAATCAGCAGGAGCCAAAATGTGTAGATAAACTGTGAATCACTACAATCATTGGTTACTACAGTACACAGCATATTTTTTTCCTTCTCAATATTTATATGAAAATATACAGAACATCGTGTGCACAAATACTTTCATGATCTGTGTAAGCACGCTTGTTTCTCAACTGTCTTTGCTGCCACTTAAAATTATGAATTATCAAAAATATTTATACTGATGAAAGACTGGCTACATTAGTAGCAGGAGATAGAATATTATACAACAAAGGAAAATATCCACTTTTCTTTTATACCCAGTGGCCTTTGCAAAGCCATGTTACATTATCAATCCAGGCAGAGGTAACTGAATGCTCCCTTGGGACACCATGGAAAATCTGGAATGAATGGCACAGCCTGGGTTCCTGAGTCTGCAAAGCACAAAGCCTCATGACTAGTGCTGGTGTTTTCTGTGTCTTCTTTTTATTCTTTTCTTTAAAAAAGAAAAAAATCTGTATGTCATAGAGAAAGTCCAAATGTGTCTCAGCATGTTTAGTTTCTGGTCTTTTCATCACACACCTTGTCCATCTTTCTTTCAAACAGGAATCATATGAACAACCATTCCACTAAGAAAACTGTGTTTGTGAACAAATATTATGCAATGTTTCATATTACTTCTGAATGGGAACTTTCCCTTCATCGCTATCAAGATTGCTCACCTCAATGCAGGGAACTCAAAGGCCACCACTGCTAACCTTTGTTCTCCTTTTTGTGCCAAACAAAACATAAATGCTACGAATTCAGTATTAACAACACTTTCCTTGTTTTGGTAGAAGAAGTAAGGTTAAATGGGAATGCAAAACTATGAAGTCTTCTGTCAGCTCTCCCAGTGCTTTCTGGGAGAGTGTCAGCTGTGAATGTCACCCAGAACGTTGTAGACTTCTTAAAGTCCTCTGGCAGCCAGCAGGACTCGATACAGAAATCGTTAGAACAATATTATTCATATTGTAAAAGAACATGCTAACAGCTTTTGTATTTCCGCTTTGAAACACTGTCAGCAATCTGTGCAGCTGTCACTTCAAAGATATACAAATGAGTTTGCTTGTATAAATGCAGCACAATGATCCATCCAAGACAAGATGCTGAATTAAGCTATATCTTCCTAAAACTTAGGAGCTATCACCTAAACCCACTGATAAGAGCATACCAGCCTGAGAAAGGGGTACGAACTTCTCTCCCCATTAAAAATCACCCAGTTACTCCTCTCTGTTTTATCTTTCTTAGCAGTGTTAGACTTACATCAAATCTTTATCTCTTAACTCATGACATCTACCACTCAATAGCCTTGAAGATAAAAAAAAAAAGATTTAAAAGTGAAATAAACAGCATGATTTGACTCTCCTTTAACTGCTGTTTTCCTGGCATTTGAATATACTAGAGTGAAAAGATCTCCCTTAGCTAACTGAAGTATCTCAACATACCTCCATTGCCGGGAGTGACTCGACAGAAGAATGGCCAGTTACATGCGGGAACCTGTGAGTCTGAAAGGAGTAATCTAAGCTTTCAAAAACACAATGGATGACAAATCATTTCTGTATATTGTTAGGAAAGCCGGTATGTCTTGGAATAGACCTTCTGCTTTAGTGCTATAGGAGAATGCCTTGCACCTAGCTCTCACATCGTCTCACCATGCAAAGAGCTCTGAAATGATATACTGAAATTTCCGAACCAGTGCCAAAGGCCTTCAAAGACAAAAGACCATTCTCAGCTCATACTTGAGAATTTGGCTACTCCTGTCTTTTTTAAGTCATGCCACATGAATAAATCAGGGTTTAGCTCACAAGCCTGTCTGCCAGGTAACAAAACATCTCAGTGATGATATTCCTTCTAAAAGACACTTACTGGAAAAAAAACCCTTTTTTTCTGATATTACTGGGGAAAAAGACCCAAACGAAAAAGTCATCAAAGCTCACACTGACAGTAAACTATTTAAAAATATGTGAAAACTTACATTTCTATGTACGTTTTCAAAACAAAACACGTGTATGTATTTTTGCAGGTGACACATCCAGGATACTACCTGATATGAGATGTCTTTCCTTGAGAACATTTCAAAATAGAAGGGCCAAAAATTTTATAGCACATAGAGTTAACTGAATTAAAGTGGAGTCCAATATTGTCTTCCGAACCTGGGAACAGGCAAAGTTTGGAATCCACTTCTACCTCTTCCTTTGCCTTTAACAGAAAAATACGGAGCTCTAGGAATCTGAAAATGTGCAATTATGCAAATATTGAAAAGTTGTTTAGAAGAGGCACTCTTTGATATAGACTGTATGAAGTAAAATTTATACATTAAAACAAGCACAGCAGCTCAACCTTTGCAATTTCCTCTTCAACCTATAATCAGGGTAATACAGACTCTTGTCGCTCCATCCCTTCTGCACAAAGAATAGAATCATAGAATGGGTTGGGTTGGAAGGGACCTTAAAGATCACCTAGTTCCAACCCCCTCTGTCGTGGGCAGGGACATCTTCCAGAAGACCAGGCTGCTCAAAGCACCATCCAACCTGGCCTTGAATGCTTCCAGGGACAGGGCAGCCACAACTTCCCTGGACAACCTGTTCCACTGTCTCACCACCCTCATCGTGAAGAATTTCTTGCCCTTATGTAATCTCGATCTATCCTCTTTCAGTTTAAAACTGTTACTTCTCATCCTATTACTACATGCTCTTGTAAAATGTCCCTCTCC
>VZSC01004066.1:0-76225 GCA_013398225.1 Steatornis caripensis
GTTAAGCAGCTTGACTGGGAGGCAATACGTGCTGGCCCTGCACAGCCAGTACACACAGACAAGCTCTTCCTGACGGTGATTCACAGAAGGAGCCTGAACCAGGCTCTGCAAAGGCTCACCCCTTGCTGCTGACCTACCTGAGCTACCCCTTGCCACCCTGAGACCTTCAGACTTGCCAGGCTTATGGCTTGAGTGCTGTTCTGGGACAGTCAGAGATAAAACTGTCCTCTGAACCCTTCAGGAAGGACAGAGACTTGAGCATTTGCAGCTCAAGAAAATGTCACATGTCACAAGGAAATATTTCAAAAGCCTTGTTTTCATTCCAACACAGGAGAAAAACAAGTTTGGAAAGTCTCAAGGTTGCCTGCTGTCCTGGTCCAGTGTTGTTCTGGTCTTCCCCCATGCAGAGGCTGATCTCTCTCCAGAAAGATCAGAGCTCACCACCACTCTGCAGCTGTCTTTGCACAGGTCCAAGTCATACCTGTCAGCTCGAGTTTGCCACCCACGGAAGCAGCAGACAGGCAGCCATACTAGCTACTGGCTAAAATGCTACAGAGGGAATCCTGAAGAAGGAGCCCACCTTCATAACCATTGAAAAATGCTGACCTCTTAGGGTTTCCTAGAGGTTGCATTAGATACAGAGTGAGTCAAACACAGCATAACTGTTTAATTAAATCATGGGGGCACAGCTGACAGAAAGACAGAGTGTTACCTCCGTGGTAAGAGCTGACACCGCGTCCTTCTCCTACTCCACACTACGCTCAGGGTGAGAACAGGGGGTCGCACAATAAATGTAACAGCACCGGCTAGGAACAGCGCACTTTTTGACTGCTGCCCCCATCTCAGGTCGTGGTGTCAAAAACAAGGATGGATTAAACCGCCTTCAGAGTTTGCAGTTCAGACTGTCAATCTGATTTTCGATGCAGGGTGGACTGGGCAAACACAGCTGAATGACTCCCAAATGTCCAGGCTGAACTTGTGACTGAGACAGACATTGGGCTTCTTGACCCAATCGACAATGTGAATCCCACATTCAGCTGTGGCTGTTGACTGCCTCCCTGATAACGAGCCAATTAACATGGGGGCTGGAAGCTGCACATAGTTTGGAAATTATTTCAAAGCCACGTCAGCAATGCTGTGTGGAGAGCAGATCCCTGCCTCCCATCACTGTACATAGCCAGATGCTGGGCTGGGGGACATCAACCCAACTCCAGCAAGGCCAAGCTGCTCTGTAGGTGACTCAGGATCAAGCCCTTGGTGTGGAGACAGGAACACAACGCGATCTCCCGGACCAGCCCGTTGTCCCCCAGTTCCTCATGTTGGGTGTGGTAAGGAGCCTGGTGAGCTGGGCTCACCTTGGGTCCCAAAGATCTCCCTTTCTCTTATGGTGACCCCAAAGAGCAGGGACAAGCCCTCCAGTCTTCACTCTCACTTCACACTGCTGAAAAGCAGTGAGGGCCAGTGCCCAAAGCCAGAATAGCTCTGAATGTCCAAACAAGACCAGTCTACCTGTGACTGGACACCGTTGCAAACCCATACCGCCTCTCACCCATCCCCACTGGCCAGCCTTAAACAAATAACTACTTGCTGGAGCTGCCCTGTCCTCCCTGGAGACCCGTGTCTTTGGTGGTGGTTGCGAACCACAGCACACACATGCATGTCCACAGCACATACGGCAAGGCACGAGCTCACCGAATATGACGTTTTTCTCAGCACAAATATTTCTCCCTCACTGCAGTCCCACTGTCGGGAGCAGTGGGCAGCGTGTGCGTGCATGTGTGTGTGTGTGTTTGCACACCGGCGCGGAGAGGACCGGGAGAAGACTTTGACCTCTGNGTGGTGATTGCGAACCACAGCACACACATGCATGTCCACAGCACATACGGCAAGGCACGAGCTCACCGAATATGACGTTTTTCTCAGCACAAATATTTCTCCCTCACTGCAGTCCCACTGTCGGGAGCAGTGGGCAGCGTGTGCGTGCATGTGTGTGTGTGTGTTTGCACACCGGCGCGGAGAGGACCGGGAGAAGACTTTGACCTCTGTGAACACAACCGCTGCAGTGGCTGAGGGAGTGATTTGCTATCACTCACCGCCACTTAAGCACACCATCAGCAAACAAGCTGAGAAAATGCCACAGGCTAACAAAGCACTCCATATCCTGCAGGGAGATCCGTTACCTTTGCAGTGCTCTGCCCCACCACTGTTTCTATTAAAATACTGTGCCGAGCACTTGAGAGCAGTGGATTTTCGACGCGATCAGGTGCAGACGACAGCAACTTGGAGGGGCAAGTCTGACCTTTCAAGCCTGGGTGACTGTAGCTGCGATTCTGGAGCAGGATGAAACATGATTAGTGATTTTCAGAAATGTTCTTCTGGTAACAGCGGTTGCTCTGAGTTGCTGAATGAACACAGATACTGGTGCCCCGTTTCCCAGATAAAAAGTGATTAAAGTCTCCTTAAGAGCTTCCAAATCTGCTCTTCAGAAATTCCATTAAGCAATCTAATTAGCTAATTCTATTAACTGATTAGGTGATATTAATTAGTTAATTTAGGGAGGAAATTTATAAAGCAATGGAAGGAAATACAGAAAAAGGAAGGGGACTTTTGGCCAAGAGCTTCCTTTCTTCACCCCCACAGTGCCTTAATTAGAAATTTTAATTAGCCATATGCTGGGGGTAGGGAATCACTAATGGACCTCTTCCCATCCTTTCTCCTGCTAGTTGTGCATCTACCGGTAATTCATGATGTCCAAAGCAACTGTGGAGGTTAGAGGTTTGGCTTTTGGGCATATTTTCTTCTGTACTCTTTTTTTTGTCCAGGCTGCATTACACAGTGCACCAGACTATTGATTTAGGAGGAAAAAAAAATGGTAGTTAGGACAGAGCACCATGGGACCACTCTGACTGGCTGTCTGGCAGCCTCTGAAAACATTTTTCAATTTGCAACGATGGCCCTGGGAAGCTGGCAAGTGCTCCTCATGCAGCTTTACAGGAGGATGCCCCTAGGCAGGGAGACCCCAGGCTTCGGTTCCTACGCTGCACAGTGTCCTGCCTGTGCGGAGGCAGAGCTGGGGGGGAGCTCTGAGAGTGTGGAGTGGCCCGTGGGCGGTGTGAAACAGGGATAAGCCAGTCCCCAGGCACGTTCCCAGAGGTCCTGGGTGAGGACTCAGCCCTGGCAGCTTTCCGCAGCATCGACCAGATTGGAAACTTGGCAGCTGTTTCTGCCGAGACCACGGTGCCAGCTCCTGACCAATACTGGCAGTGGCACAAGCAAGCCCGCAAATCCTCCTGACCTGGGATGATGTATGGGACCTCCAAAAATGCCAAAATGACTCTCAGTGTATCCCAGGTACATGTGAACCCAGTGCACCAGTCTGTCAGCAGTTACACATAGATCCAGCATGGGGAGGCAAGAAATCTCCCAGACAGCTGCGGCGATTTCTCCTGACAGGCACCCACAGACAAAAGGCTAAGCGTGCTCCAGGCATGTATGTCTGCTCCACCTCTGCTCCCAGGATTCTTTCTCCAAACACAATGATTTATGAAGGAATGGGAGTGGGTACCACCACCACAGAGACCCCAAAGTCTCTGAGAGGTGCTGAGCTAAGTGCAGCCTGGCCACGTCAGCAAGACACCCATGTTCATTAGCTTTGATAACCCAGGTGGACAAGGGCAGAGGCTGGGGAGCTGCGACGTAAGGGACAGGGTCAGTTGGCTCTGGAGACAGATCAGCTAGTACAAGTCAGAGCTGTTGTGCTTGGACCAGGAGCTCCTCAGAGCAGAGTGGTCTCATGCTTCACTTCTGCAGCACCTACAGGAAATCATTCTCCAGGATGCTGCTATCACAGAGCAAATGGAAATGAAGTCCTGGACCATGGTGGCTCTGTTAATATCAATGCTGTCGATGTTACTGCTCAAAGTACCAGTGCCACTGCCTGCCTCCTCACACGCCCACCCACAGCAGGTTTCTGAAACCAAGTGGTGTCAAATTTTACTGCAAATGTTGAGGCTTTAAGCTTTCCAATTATCCCTGCGCCATGCTTTCAAGTCTTCCCCAGTAACCATCAGGTTCACAAGTTTTCAAAATGGAATGTGAGGATTCATTAAATCCCAGGAACGGGGGCAAAGCCCCAGGAATGATTTGACTCAACTGGGACCCCTGGCAACGCTACACAGCACTGGCTTCCATCCTGATGGGAGGGGAGGTTTGTTGGTGTCCTGGCAGGGAACAGAGCTGCCCCACTGCCTCTAGGTTCCCAAACTGACCTCCTCTGCAAGGCACTCGTGTCCTCACATGAGACTTTATGCTCTCAACCACAAATTTTTCCTGCAAAGTGGAAACTGCATCCCTCACCTGTGGTATAACCAAAGCTGTTCCCACACTATGGTCCTGCTCCATCCCAGGGACATTCTGAGGCACAGGTCAGGTTGGAGCTGAGTTCAGACTTCCTTTGCAAGGTGACGAGCCACACCAAGTAATAAACATCGCCTAGAGAAGGGCAGAGGCTATCTGATTAAACCAATTTCTGCAGAAGTTGGTTTGGTCCAAACACAAAACACATAGGTTTTAACAAACGTCTGGTAAAGACTGCTTACTACCTCTCCTGGCTGGATGCTGAAGGGATCTAGGGGTTGTCCTGCCTTACAGGGGGTAAGTCCACAAACACTGCTTTCTAAAAGCCCAGAGAAACTCTTGGTAGGAGAAACAGTGTACACATCCCTGTTTCTCATAACTTTCTTGAAGCTACCAACCATGCCAAGAGAGGGTGTTACATGCCCAGAATGTTCCAATACAGTAATTTGCACGTTCATTTATTCCCAAGGGCCTGCATGCCATGTACTTGAGTGTTCAACCACTCTGGGATACTTCTTGCCACTAGTCTGGGATCAGAAAAAGCCCAGAGAGTCTCCCAGCCGTTCAGCAATAAAGTTCTTGCTCTTCCAGGCTCCCTGTTTCCCCGAGACCTAGGAAACTAGCAAATAATGAGCTGATCTTAAGGCTGACATCAAACACAACCCTATCGACAGGTACTATTACCTAACATGTAACCTCCAATGGCCAACTCACCTGCCTTCCAAGATACACCTCCCCAGGTGCTTGCACACTCGGAGAGCAATGTCCGCCTTCAGCAACCACATAGCCCCCATTTCCCTCGCCCTGCTATCAGTGTAATAGCAACAGGCCAGGAGCAATAAGGCCAAGGCACTCAAGAGCTCTCAACCTGCGCAGAAAAAAGGACATCGTGGAAGCTCTGGGGCTGACCACACTGTAAACTATATGCGTAAAAAGCACTGAGCTGGATAAGAGCAAATTTCAAGATCAAACTGTTAAAACTGGGCAGCACAACTGAACTCAGCTGCATGCAGAAAGCATCAAGATAACGCTTATTGCTATTTCAACCCAAACTTGTTATTTTTTGAGCTGTTTCTTTACTCCACGCCACAACCAGTCTGCATGCTCGTCTAAGTCTGCTGAATCTTGTTTAGTATTCACAGGACAAATTCTTTTCTTCCTGACAGTTTGGGGGCCTGAATGAAGACAAGGAGACTCCAGATGCCTTATGTCCGGTCTGTCTCATCCTTCTTATCAAGTCTCACACAGAAATAAGTGCATTCTTCCTGTGGGGTCTAATGCCAACATCATCCCCAATAGAGGATGAGAAGAGCCATCGGTTGAAAACGTGTATATTTATGTCCCACTGACAACGTGGACCATACCTGTAAGACCTCTGCAGGGAAGCGTCTCAGATTTCGCTTTCTAGGAAAGTAATGCAGGAGGGCAGTGAGGATGCCCAGCATTAAGTGTGGGCTATGGAAGGTTCCCGTGTGAGAAGAAACTGAATGGATATGGATTCTCCCTCTGAAAGGAAAGACTTCTCTGAGGATCTGATATGAGAGGTTGTAAAACCATGAATAGGGAGGGAAAGAGGAATATTAAACAGTTGTTTATTTAAATCATTTCCCATGCCAGAGGACCCAGGAGCACTCAGAAAACTTGTGATCAAGTGCATTTTAGACACAAACGGAAACACGGTTTCCCAGCATGCACAATTAATCCATGGAACTCATTGCTGCAGAATTCTGTAAAGGCCAAAAGTCTGTGCCGGAATTCAAAAATTTATGGCAGATATATCAATCAACAGCTGCTGAACACCTTGGACTGGAAGCACCCTCCAGTTTCGCGAGTCCTAAACTACTGTCTACAGCAGGGGATGCCTTTTGGGACAGCCCGGAGAGAGGACACGGTGGGCTCCGTGGGCTTCGTCGCCCTGCCATCCCCTTTCGTCCACCATTCCCCACGGAGTTGGATCGTGCTAACTGCGGCTCGGCATGTACTTTTGCGAGGATCCCTNGTTTTGCGAGTCCTAAACTACTGTCTACAGCAGGGGATGCCTTTTGGGACAGCCCAGAGAGAGGACACGGTGGGCTCCGTGGGCTTCGTCGCCCTGCCATCCCCTTTCGTCCACCATTCCCCACTGAGTTGGATCGTGCTAACTGCGGCTCGGCATGTACTTTTGCGAGGATCCCTGGAGCAGCAGAAGTTGGTACTAAAGTTCAGCTGTAACAGGAGCTTTGTTTAGTGGTGCTGGGACCAGAAGGTCAGCAGCAGCTGCTCTGCCAGGGTTTAACGCTTTGTTCACCTCTGCGCGCTCGCCCGTGCAGAATTTCCTGTTCCCCAGGCAGCACAAGGAAGAACTTTCTTTTATTTTGTTAGCCTTATTATTCATCAATTTTAACTCAGCAATAACACCGAAAAGCCAGCCTGCCTGCAGCTCTGTTGTGCTGTAATACAGTAGCCAGCACAAGTTCCTCACCACTTTTTTTCTTAAGAAACCCCAGGCGGCACCGGGAAATTTCGCAGCTTGTATTTTTGCAAAGTGCCGTTCAAATGATGGTGGTTCTTGAGAGCCATGGGGCTGTACCGCTGTCAGGATATTTAAATCAGGGTAAAGCAGAAGTACTTGAATAAAGTCTCACATTGCAGGAGATCAGCGTAGCAATGCAACGCAGAGTGCTCGGCTGCGTTTCCCCGTGCAGATCCCACCTAGTTTCAATTTTCCTCAGCATCTGCAGGGATGAGGAGTGCATGTGTTAACCTGGCAGAAGCTGTGGGGGAGTTCAGAGGTGCCTATAAAGGAACAGAAGAATCTCTAGGAGGCCGTTATGTGAAGTGGCTTGAGCACATGATGGACAGCCAGGAGTCCCCCGATTGCCAGCCCCGATTCTGCACCCTGGTACCATCCTGGCTGCACCAGCCAACAGGGTGGGCACTGTTCCAGCTCTGAGGACATATGTCACAGCAGCACAGCTTGCATCTATTCCATGAAGATGTTCTTATCCTTCAGAAAAGGACAGCCACATTGCTGCTGCCTGTCGGGATGTCTCCAGCCTGTGATAACCCCCAAATTGTGCCTGACATCACCTGGGAAATGTCAGTAGAGCCATGCCAGGGGCTGTGCTTGCCATCTAACAGCACAGACAGTCTTGTGCTGCCATGGGATCCATGCTCAGGACATGCGTAGTTTGCCAGTTGAGATGCAGCCAACACACCATGCCTTCCCTGGCTGCCCTCAACCCTAAAGGTCTCATCCCAGACTGGTAGCACACGCGTTTCCCACAGCTCCTGAGCAGCCCAAACAACTGTGCTGCAACGGACCTGCCAAAGCCTCAGCTCAGCTCCCGTAGCTCTGCTCCCCGCAGGGCAGCAACGTCTCCAGCTCTGGCAGCACGTCGTGTCCTGTATGTACAGTCAAGGCATCTCGGAGGAGACAAAACTAATTTCCCAAGTGCTTGCCCACCCTGCAGGCCCAATGCCACGTGCCTCCCCACTGAGCTGCTCTCCAGGTCAGCTCATCTCATATCACAGCTCTTCAGCAGCCCCTGCCTGATCATTCAGCTACGGTCCCACAGCATATGGCTTTAAATTATGCCACTATGTAAAGGTGATAGCCTTTTATTCTCCAATCTCCTGGAGGTTTCTCCAGAAACCTCAAGGAACTCCAATTACCTAGAAATTGCCCCTCCTCTTCAGTGGGGTTTGCTGGTGCGAAGCCTCTCCGTGGCTTTCCTGTTTAGCGCAAGGCTGAGTCACTGTACTCAGAAAAGAACATCGTAACATCGGCCACGTCACATACAGAGTGCCTCAAATCACAACTTGACAGCACTCACTATCATCTCCTGTGTCAGCTCTGGGACCTCTGCGCTCTTTTGTAAAATGCTGGAGGACTCTTCGTGCCCACTCAGAAATGGCTTGGTGGGTTTGGACGGTGCTGGCCCATCAACAGATGCTGGTTGACAATGTCCCACCGGGGCTTGTGGATTATGGGCTATGCTGAACTGGTCATTGTGCGAAGGCTTCTTCCCCAGATCACCAGTCTTCCTTCTTATGGTCACATGAGGAAAAGGCTTTCACGCACATGAATACTTCGACAGCTTCATTTCTGTCTAGATTCCTATCAAGAGCATTTATCAGGTCAGACTTCCCCACCACCAATATATGGGACGAAAGAAGTACAGTAGAGCTGTTCAACAGAACAGACCTGAATAAGCATCCCTGCCAGTCTGGAGTTGTGTTTGAGCAACATGGCACAGCCACGTCCACGTAGTCCTTGCACGTCTGTACCATGGCAAGCCTCCATCTGCGTGCAGCTGAACGTAAGGAAAAAGCCTTTTATAGCCAGGTGGAAGCTGCTCTGCTTGCTGAAGCCACGGAGGGGAAACAGGACCACACAATGAATGACAAAGACATCCCCTCCACCAGCTCCACCACAAGCAGCTGTGGCTGCGGGAATTCAAGCCCTGGCAGCTCTGACACTTCGCAACATGCCGGTCCAAATTATCCAGGGAGGTAAACGATGCTCATCTCCAGCAGAATTACGCTGGGGGCCAGTTTTGATGTATCATCCGTGAAGGGCAGCGGGAGGAGACAGATGTTCTTATCTGATTTGAACCAGATCTTGCATCTCTGGCAATCCCTATGGTAATGTATAATCTTGGGCCAAGCCAAGAAACCCGATCTGGTGCTGGAGCCTCCAGCTGTTACTGCGCCAGTCATAAAACCTGCTTCGTGCACCTGCTTGTATAATCCAGTTCCACAAGGGAAATAGCCTTCCTGATCATCCCCAGAGATCAGTTTTGCCATGAAAAATGAAGCTGGCTCGCTGTTGTAATTGTAGCTAATGCGGTTAGCATTGGCTGCCTGCTCCTCTAGGTTTGCTAGCACACTTCTTGCTTTGAAAGTATGAGTTTTGAGGCTTGCAAGTGTCTTCTCCTTCACTGTTCAGTGGCCAGTAAATCCACGGAGAGATGCAGGCCACAAGAAGGTGCAGACATACCTTTTATGCATAGGCTTTCAAGGGGACCAAGACTGGCTCTAGTAACACCCTGGACTGGAGTAGGAATACAGCCAGGACTGAATGCAAGGATTTTTCTCTTTCTCTCACCTTCCTCTAGGAACAGACAAGGACACACAACCATGATTTGCAAAAGTAAGTGACCTTTCAAGAAAATTTCAGGAACAATAGTTATCTAGACCCAAGTGAAGTTCTCCTATGTGGGCTGTGATGACCATGATCACCACATAGCTCTTATTAATGACAGTCCTTATCAGGACAAAGCTTGATCCCCTCTGATCCTCAGGCAAGCAGCAGCAGACTCAAGACCAGAGGCAGATTTCTATCCTGCTCTCACCTTTTCATTCTTCCTTTTCCCCGAAATCCATGGGAATGTTTCCATGATGCAGCAACATAAAAGGGAATATGATACTGCAATTTCCTGTGGAGAGGCAGCTGTAAGTCAATTACCAGCTACCTTTAAGCCAGGAAAAGGTCTCTGAATTTAAGAGGAGAGACACCAATAAAGTCCTACTGGGATAGAGTCTGCAAATAAAAGAATGAACATTTTTGTTGTTTCTTTTGAAACCACGGAAGAGCAGTGCTGGGCAGGAATACAGCTTTCTCTGCGATTCACTGGAGGACTCAAAAACCCCAAAATACCCAAAACTCAAAATACCCTACTCCAATAAATGACAAAGAACCTGCTTGCCCCCTTTTCTCACTGGTTGCATTGAAGGAGACGCGGTGACCCACAGCAAGCCAGGGTTTGAGTTGGCTACAGCAACCAGGCACATGGCGGAGGGTCTGGCCACTGCACATCCCAGCCCTTTCCAAGAGCTGTAGGAAGTCTGCTCCCCAGCAGAGCTTTCAACTGATCCATCCGCTATATGTTCTTCTCCTGCCACCCGCGATGCGTTGTATTAAGTGATATATGGACATCTGCTGTCTGTGGTTCATTTTCCTTCATCCCCTCCCCAGGCAGAGACAAGCCTGGCAGGAAGTCCAGCTCCATTGCATTGCTTTGGATCTCCCTCAGGCAAAGAGGTGGAGAGAAGGCCCCCAGGGCACACTCAGCAGTTCATTTTAGCAGCATATTGTAAATATTTGGGACAAAAGCCTTCTGGATCCACTCAAACAGAGCTTTTGCCAGTGCAGGAAAAGGCACACATGCCAGCAAGTGTTTCATTTAACTCTGTGTTCTGGCCCTTTCCTAACTCTCCAGGTACTTACAGGGATGGGAGGTGACCTCAGATCAACCAAACTCAGTGCATGGACTTTCCCACTGGAGACAGCAGGTAGAATCAGGCCCAGAGCCCCGCAGTATCCAAACATGTGACTATTAATGCATTTGCCCTATTAGCCTCTGGCGGGGTGGACTGTTTCACTTCCCTGCCTCTGGTGCTGAGTCAAAGCCCTATGGAAATGAAGAACTCCAAAATGTCTAAGGGCTTTGCAGCACAACCCTACACCTCCATGCCCCAAAACTAAATTGTGCCTCTTCGGTTCCCACACACCACACCCAAGCAGGCAAAATAAATATTGCTACTTTTGGAGAAGACCTGGATGCAGCTTCTTACCAGATACAGGTGGACTGTCATGGTGCTGGTCTGGATAACAGGACTGGCCTTTCATAGCCTGGGTCCAGTCTTGGGACCTCAGGATATGCCGTTCCTATCAACAAGATGGGTTAAGGGAGCAGAGAGAGGGAGCAGATCCCCCTGCATGTACCATGTCACTTTGACAACGACCTTCAACCCTCCCAAGAAATGCCAGCTAACTTCGTCTCCTTCTTGTTGTATTTCTTGTGGCAAGTTTGTAGGCCGACCTTGTACCTTGTCTCGCCCTTGTCTTATTTGTTTCCCTGTCCCTGCAGCATCAAAAGACATCCCCATAAGTGCTGGAAATGCAATGAGTGCTTCTTGTTGCTGTGCAATTGATTTCACTGTCACTGATGTAGACAGCATCACTGGGGACTGAAATAACTTCAATCTAGCTTAATTGATTAAGCAAAGCAGCTGAAATGGATATTAGTACCCTGTATGGACCAAAGGTATTAAAAGTAAAAAGCACGGCAAAACACGAGAACACCAGCCTCCAGCTGTGCTGAAGGGAGAGGAATGGGCAAAGGAAATGGGAACTTTTTTCTTTCATTTTATTCCACCTCTGTCTCAGCTTCATAGAACTGAGAATAATTTGAGCTGGCAGGGACCTCTGCAGGTCTGTAGCTCAATGCCCTGATCGAAGCAGGTCTAGGTTCAAGGTCACATCTAGTTGTCCATGGCCTTGCTCCATCAAGTTTTTGTTATGTCCAAGGACAGCGACTTCTCAGCCTCTCTGGGTACTCTTCTAGTTCTTCAGTGCTCTCATGAGAAAGAAACTTTTCCTTATGCCCGAAAGGATTTCCCCTACTGTAGGTTGTGCCCATTTCATCTTCTTTTGCTGCACACTGCTGAATAACCCTCCTTTAAGTAGCTAAACACTACCTCCTCCTTTCCCTTTCTCTTGTTATGACGCCTTGAACAATGCCTTTGACCCAGAGTGAAATACTTTACTTTGACTTCTAGTAATAAAAGCAGCAGTAATGAGTTCTGGATTTCAGTTGTACGGGTTGGTGTCACCTCCCTTTCCAGCCACTCTCCACACTTTGCTTTCAAGCTGAAATTGTTCAGCAATTTGCAGCTGAACGTGTAATGGCGACCAATAGTCACATTTCTCTTCAAATTGAATATCCATTAGAAAAACTAACCCAAAGAAAATCACTAGAAATTGGGTGCCTTTGAAAAATTTCACCCATTCTCAGCATCCTCCCCCTCAGCTCTCCTGGGTGTTAAATATTAGAGTAAGGAGCTTCTGGCTTTGATGCAGAAGTAGTAATTCTCTGCCTGAGGTATTTCCTTTCCTGGCTCTCCTCCCTTTCAACTCAGAGTGATTTTCTTTTTTTTTTTTTTTAATTCTGTAGTATTTGCCTATTTCCAACACCTCCCCCACGCGGCATGATGTCAAATCAGCAGCAAGCAGGCCAGCAGGAACTTAGATTCCCATTACCTTCCTTCGGCACTACAGTGGAAGCTTTTAAGACACAGCCAGTAAATTCAGTCTTCCTCGGGGTGATTGCTCAGTAGAAGTCCCTCTTGCAAGAATGTCACCATGTGCTTCCCACAACAAGGCAGCCAGAAGGCTCCTGCTGTTACCGGCAGATGGTTGGAGGGTCAGCCACCACAGTGCCAGGGCTTTCTGGATGGCTTTGCTGGGATGCATGTAAGCAGAACTATTGCTACATGTCTGGGGAGAAATTGCAAGACCACAGCTGAGGATGGAGAGCCCCACAATGTGCATTTGGAAGGATTGCCACTCTTAGGCCCAGTACAATTACCCAGGCAAGGACGGACACTTTCCAATTGTCATGAGTCCTGCTCAGCTCTTGACCTCTGTGCAACCTTGTGAGAGTGAGCTCCACAGGCCCGTGTGAAATCTCCCCATTGGAATTTGATTTTCCTTTACTAATTCCCTTCTATTACTTTTGTCCCATATTAAAGGCTAAGAGAACAACAGTACCTTGTCTGTCTGAGAGCTGAGGCAGAGATACACATGAAACAAAAAATCCAAGAACCATTTTCTTAATCCACTAATACATAAAATAATTGTTAAGAAAGCATTTCAGTTTCCTTTTTTTTCCAAATACTTGCCCGCTATAACTCAACCAAACAGTTATTAGATCAGCCATCTGAAGATGACCAGACACAAGGAAGTAGATAAAAGGTATTTGAGAATACCCACAGAGGTATTTTGGGACCCAGCTCTTCATTACAAGTCTAAACTTCAATTGGTTTCAAGGAGATAAGCATATGTAATTCTGGGCTCTGCTCTAAGACCTGGGATTTGATCTCTTCCTGTCCTCACTGATCCAAAAAGAAAGTCCTTTCTGTGCAGCTCTCGCCACATCAGGAAAACATTTATAACCAGTAAGGCAGAATATATACCCTTCTGCTTGAAAAAATTCAAGTGTCATATGTGAAAATTGACTTTAGGAAGGGAACTGAACCTGTGAAGACTCTGAGTGTGGTCATGAGAGGCAAGGTCCAGAAAGAAGCATTAGCTCCTACAGTTCTGCCATGGATATCCAGTGCCCTACAACACGTCCCCTACTGCTAGGGACAATGGTGATCTATTTATTTCATTATAAACCATCACTATCTGGATATTTTAAGCTGCTGCTAATTAGCCATGTCTGCTTCGGTTGCCACTATGACACAAATTTAGTTTCACACAGTTTTAAGTGGACTGAAGTGTTTCCATCTGTAATATTTCTCTCCTGTCCCTTCTGCAAAAAAGAAAGGTAAATGCTGATCAACCTGACAGATATAACAGACATAACTAAGGTGGATCATTTAGATCAACTAACATTTATCGGGCAGTCCTTGTATATTCCCATATTCCTGGAGTGCAAGGTAGCTTCCCTGGACTATAAAAAGAAGTGTATTCCTTGGTTGCAGAAACCCAAAATATATTTCTTGCCATAAGGAGTATTATGGGCGTCTACAAAGCAAAGTTCTCTGTCTTTAAAATCCCCGTTGCTACGTATTTTGCAGCAAAACCTGACTATGAAACCTGGCAGTGGAGTATCACCTGTATTTTCCGTCAACTTCATCAGCTTCTTCTTGATCTGAGATCTTGACCCACAAAATGCCTTCCTTACAGTCCAGCCAAGAGGTGGACATACAGTCCCCTTAGCAAAAATGTCGTGCATTTCCACACCCAGTTGGACATCTTCCCTTCTTCCATAACCTTGGGCGGGGTTTAGCTTGAAGATAAGATCCTTAAATGTAGGCAGCTGAGTGCCTCTGTCTACACATGAGCTAAACGTCCAAGTTCCCATAATTGTGAGCAGAGATCCAGGCCTCGATTTGGTTGTTCAAATAGATATCCAGTGTCACTTGACATGCCTCAGTATAGCCAAAATGCACGTACACAACCGTGAGATGCAACCGAGGATTTTGGGAAACTCTTCTGAGGCAGTAGTTAGAGCCCATAAACGAAACTCAAGGTCATCTCAAAGACACAGTCAAGCGAACGCAGGGAGCAGTGCACTTGCTCAGCTGATGCCTGTCTATTCTATAGAAAGTTGACTTTCCCTCCAGATTCCACTGGCTGTATTGACTTAATCTCCATCAACTACAGTGGGAACTCAGATGCCTTGATCTCATTTGGACACTCAACATTAGATGCCAAAATTTTGTCATCTTAATTTCACACCGAATTGCCTCTTGCGTGTTCTGAACCAGGTCACATCGCCCTCAAGTGGAGAAAGGCACGATCACAACGAGCTGCGCAAGCCAGTGATCACCAAGATGCTGTTTTCTTTTGAGGACACTAAAAAAAACAGAGATCTACCCAGTCCTCCAGGACAACGTGTGCTACGAAAAAGCTCGGTTGCAAGAACACAAAGGCTGCAAAGTACAGACCAAAATAGCTACAGCGGAGAAGGCCATAATTCATGCTGCCAAGCCACCACCATAATTCAGCCACTTCGTACACTGCCATTATGATACTATCTCACCCAGCTCAACATCAAACAAAAGGTGGTAGCAAAGCCAAGAATATAATTTACCTCTCCTGGATGCCCACACTGTGCCTTAATCACAAGAGAAAGTGCTTGCTTTATGGCGCACTCTGCCTGCTTCGCTGTCCAACTGGCACACTGAATGAGGTTGGGGTCCTCTGCTGAAATATGCAGGATCTTGTAAAAAGAAATCAAAATAGGAGATAAAACTGAACTCATATGAACAACCTGATTTCTGGCAACTTCTAGCACTGGGGTGCTTGACTTTGCAACCTTTGGAGTCTTACTATTGTTCTTGGTTGGACTTCCTCCAGCTTAAAAAAAAGAAACAACAAAACAAAGCAATAACGTAAGAACAAGAGCTCTTTTACATGGAAATACACTGACTACTCCCACTTAGGTCTAGAGCAAAATCTGAACTTATAGGTAAAAGTACATTATCTTCCTCCAAGTCTGCTCCTTCATTTACCCTGTAAAATTGATGTTCAAGCTGTAGAAACGGTTGAGCACTCTGCCCAAAATGAGGGGCATAGATGACATGTTCCAGGTTTATAATAAACTATTCTGGCTGCCTTGGACATGTCAGGCAAACAGTTGGGGTCAAGAGAAGGTGGCTTCTGGGACAAATCTTGTCCTCCTGCATTCATGGCAAGCACTTTCCACTCCAGCATATCCTGCACGTAACCTGTTCCCAGATTTCCCCTTTTAATCTCAGCCTGAAGCAGCATGTGTGCAGACCATTTTACAGCACAAGGACCTAATTACATTTTCCAGCTGTGCAGCAGACTCCCGCAAAGCAAAATAAAGCCTACTAATGCGCATTTCTTAGCTACCACTCTTGGACGTCTTGGAAGCAGTCCATGGCTCCCAGGCTGACAAGTGGTCTGAAGCATGCCTGCACCCTTCCCACTTCCACCAGGAGAGCTTTTCCTCTTCTCATCCCGCTCTTTTCATACATCAGGCCTTCCGTTTCCACACAAGTCCACTTAACATCTCAGACTGCCCCGTGGAAAGCACCACAAAAACAAACCCATGCTCTACTGCACCATATAGGCTTTGGTAGAAGCTGATGTTTTTCGCCCTCCCCATTGCCAGAAGCCTGACAAATGCCTTCATGCTTCTGCCTCTGCATCCAGCAAGCCATTCTTCTGGCTCAGAGTGGGTTTGTGTGAAGGCACCATCTCCTGCCAATGTGGAGAGGAGCCCAGGCACTAAACGGAAGAACCCAGCAAGGTGCAGTTGGTGTGGGAACCAAACTAGCTGCTCTGAGGGTGGTGGTTAGCAAGAGTCCCACGAAGGTGTCACCACAACAGCCAAGACACTGCTCGGTGCAGAACTGAAGGAGGGATTTAAGTACGGGAGAGAAGAGGAGTGACGGTCTCCAAGAATCCCTTGCTCATTGAAAAGGAAAGCAATTTTAACGAGAAATGCAGGCCCTGGGCAGTCACTGGCAGTCTATTCAAGGAGGTTCATATTCTATCCCCTGCAAAGTTTCATGGAGCATTTCACAGCGCGTAAGGGATCATCTAATTTTATCTCTCTATATAACAGGCTGTGAGCAACCCTTTTTGGAGCCTGACAATGTAGATTTGGAAACAGTTCTTCACTGAAAAGGAGGCAACAGTGCTGTGCGAGATGGCCAGGAGCAGGAGATATCAAGGTCCCATAACCCAGAGGTACCTCATGGCCTCCTGACTGCAGGGTGATGGGGTGAATGCTCCCTCAGACGATGCAGCCTCTGGGGTTTGGGGCTATGCCCCCAGCTAATCCTGGATCTTAAGGTCATTCTGCAAACTAAGCGCTTTGGCAACAGAGGAGCCTTGATGAAGGTAGATGGGAGCTCCTGGGCTCTCTGAACACGAGCCAGCCCACGCATGCTGGGCATCACAGCACTGGCCCAGCTTTGCTCAACAAACAGAGCAGAATGAGTACAAGCTGGACCTGGCATGATCAGACCAATCTACAAATTATTACCTAGAAGGGCTTTACACCTCTTTGATGCTGTGTTTGAGCATA
Organism: Steatornis caripensis; assembly: GCA_013398225.1. NCBI lineage: Eukaryota > Metazoa > Chordata > Aves > Caprimulgiformes > Steatornithidae > Steatornis > Steatornis caripensis. The sequence goes on from VZSC01004066.1 coordinate 16,914, forward strand.
AATCTTTCGGGAGGCCTCAATATAGCACTTAAAACGGTATCATCTATGGAACAGTATATGATAACCACTGGAGATGATAGTGCCTAGTTGTGGATGAGCATATCTGAACTGCTAAGGATAGCTTAGGGAAATTTAGCATTAGTCTGGCCAGTAGGTAAAGAACCTAAGAATGTCAAAGGTGTGAAGTGCTTGGGGCTTCTCAGGAAAAGGCTAAGAGAAACAGCTTGAGTGTCATGAAGCCAGGAAAAAAATTTTCCTTATTCAGATTAAGATAAAATGGTGTGAATGTAGCCATCTGCTTCAGCTAGATGAGAATTTTTAAAATTATTTCTTAAGAAAATAAAAGAGGGATCTGATGCCCCAATTGCACCCTGTCCCCAAAGCTGTCATTCACCTCCACCTGCAGATGCCCCAGTCTTGTACAAAATTTAGTCAGAGCACTTATGCTGAATTTCTGCCTTAGTCGTCGATTTCCCCATTATCCTTAAAAAAAGCCCAACCAACCACCAAACCCAAACCAAACACCACAACACTTCCCTTCTGATTGTAAGTATCTATGTTTCCTTGTTTTACGTTTGGGTTTATTTTTATTCAGCGTTCACATTTGCATACGGTTCCTATCAGTTCTACACACAACTTTGCCATGCCGTATCTGCCTTGCTTTATCCTTCGTTTGGCCATTGTAGTGACTGATCATATTGTTAAGCAATATTTGCTTTAATCTGTCACTGTGAAAACCTAATCTCTTTGGAGCAGGCTCCCTGAATTCTTGTGAACGGTGATCTAACGTCTTGGAATATGCAGACCACAGTAACAGATAAATAGAGGATACTTCTGAGCATGCTGAGGGTGCTGAGACCATACAGACTCAGGACACATTTGAGCTGTGGCTGAGTTAGGGTCAGCACCACAAGAAAATTCATGGGCTTAACATGTGTAGCTTGCTTTCTGCCCTAAAAAAGAGGCAGTGCCTGTATGGTTTTCCCTCTGCTACCTGCAGCCTGCTGTGTCTGCCTTCCTTCAGGTGATAACATCTTCTGGGCTTCCAGTGACTGAGGATTGGGCTTTCGCCATGGGTGGCATCAGGCTCAAATCCCGCATCTGATCACTGTGGCCACCTTCTCATTACACAAGCCCTCTCCTTCTGCCAGCGACAACAGGAAAACCGACCGAAGACTTTTCGTCCCTCGATTTCCAGTAATCTGAATGAGCCATCGGGGTCACCCGTGCAGGGCTCCCTGGGTGTCCACAAAAGTCACTGAGATGTGCCTCCATTCCCTGTAGGTGTGAGCTCAAAAGCAAACGAGCCTTGCTGACTCACGGGCCCCAACACGGCTCTTCAGCAACTTGCTCCGCGTGAGTCACCCCGCCGGTGAGTAATACGTTGCATCCGCAGTGCATATTTATGGCAGGTTCGCGTTGACCATGTCAGCAGGGAAATTGTTTGTGTAGAGTAACCATGGAGAGAAAGGAAATGTTGAAGAGGACTGAGAGGTTAGGGATGAGGAAAAACCAAGAGGGGGAAACATACTCCACCCCCTCAGCCCCAGAGCACCCTACATATATGGAACCGGTGCTTAAAAAGGAACTATTTGCCTGTGGCTATTTTTTTTCCCCTCAGCTTTCCATGATGTCTTCCAGTCAGGAGAAGCTGAAATGCTGTAAGAAGAAATATAGCCTTGTGGTGCTGTAACCAGGGTCTGGAGCCCCTGCAAATCTCACAAAGAAGCATGTTGTCACAGCGGACTCAGCTCTGATGAGCCTTTCCCAGGAGAATACCCCTAAGCAGATGCATTGAAGGTGCCAAGCAGGTTCCCCCACATCAGTCCTTTCACCTCACCCTATACACTTCTGCTATCATCACATCTAACTGGTTTGGCTGAAAAATCATGACTAAGTGGCTGCTGAGGCTAGACCCCAAAACCTCACCGCCTTTCTCTCTATTAAACTCTGGGATGACAAGAGTCGAGAGGGTGGGAAAAGGGATGGCTGTGTCACTTGGGTCCTACCAGCCCCAGCTTGCAGAGAGCTCACATGTGTCTCCTTGTGCCCTCCATCAGTGTGGTTTGTACAATCCAGACCATCTTTGCAAGGGAAAAGGCAAAACAAATCGCATCTTCTTATCCTTTAATGAGAGGCGATACGTCTTTTTTCCAGGAATAGCTCACGTCACAGGACTTTCAATAGGTGGTAAAGGATTATGACGTTATTATTATGTGCTTTCATAAATGATTAATCAGTCAATAGATATAATCACCTATAAACATTGCCGCTGATACGGTTTTAACCGTCTGTTAGAGATAGTACTTGTATCTAGAACATCACTTTACTCTTTGTCAACTTAAACAATTAGTCATAAGCGTGGTCACTTTTTCTCATTTTTTGTTGGTCTCCACACCAGAAGCACCTTTAAGCAATGGGTTTTACAAGGCTGCATGCTTGGCTCAATTCTAAACATCAGTTCGCCCACCTGCCTGGTAGAAACTATATCTTCCCCTTGCAAACAAGGGGAGGGGGCTGCACTGCTGTGCTGATTGCAACACAAACCATAGAATCTCTGAGCGCGAGACGTGGCAGAAAATATTCGTGCTTCCGCAGAGGTTGTACCCTGATTGTTCACAAGAAACAGAAATAAAGTCTCTTGTTTCACTGCAATGCAGAGCTCAACTTCTCATTTCATTTGCAGCAAAACTCAGCTGAAAATGCTCTTTTTGCAAAGAGAAGTTTGGAGGTTTTTAATCACGTAAAGCCAAGAAAGCAGCAAAAGCAAGTGAATATGTTTTAGACTGATTTTCACTGCGTAAAAAGCTGTACTTTGTACCACTGAGAACCAACGTGCATACAATGGGTAAACACACAATGAGAACAAGCAAGCTTAATTCTCTTTCCAAACAAACTAGACAAGCAAAAGATTATCCCCTCCTTGGAGCCAGCTTTGCAGAGTTTACTGCTGCCTAAAACTGCACTACCTTCCCTTTGAGGTGTGTTTACTTTAGATTACACATGAAAATGAGGTATGCCGAGGTAAAAATAGCTACACATTATATCAACCTGAAGATAAGACTTCTTTTCACTCTATTTCTTCTTAATGTACTGGCACTTTTCAAACTCCGTCACACTGGGACCTGTTTCCAGCCAGTCTATACAGCAGCAGCTCGGTCTCTGCAGGCAGGGAGCAAGATGTGCTGGTGGTCACTGGCTGCAGTGGTAAAAGATGCACCCACAGCGCAGGGACTGAGCACTGAAAGCAATTAAAGGCATTTGGCAGCTCCCTGGCTAGTGTGACCTCTTGCAACCAGTACCGAGGTCCTTCTCATTTCCCGTGTGGGAGGTATGGTGTCACTGCTGGCTGACGTTGTTTCTTCTAACCCACGACCATCTATTTGATGTGCTTCACAGCCTCCCTAGGCAGTCGAAACCCATCAGTTTGTAAAAACTGCCCTAGACTGCTCTCTGCAGCCTAGATCCTGACACGGGAGGTATCTTTTCAAATTTACTTTCACAGAAGAAGTACTGACGTGACTCAGTATCAGGTAACTCAAGGTATAGAAACCTTGTAGAGGCTCCTTCTCAGAGGTGGAAAGCCAGGAGCAAACTCTGTCTGATGAGCATTAAGCAATGCAGGGATTAACTTCATTTTTTGGCAGAACTGGATTTACAGCTTGTGTACATGAGGATGTTATTTCAAACAAACAGAGGATGTGAATTAAAGACATCATAGTTGTGCCAGAATGGCTCTGTGTATGCACTCATTTTTCTTCTCAAAATTTCTGCTTCTTTCTAGGAGGGATTGGGACAGAATGGCCATGCTAGGCAGGTCTTTGGTGGCAGCAAAGCCTTGGGGACCCATTTGTGAAGCACAAGCGACGACTTAGCCTGAACCCTGGAAACACTGCTGGCAGCACGAAAGCACGACAAGGCTGAGGGCCAAAGGTTGAATGAGAAAGCCAAAATCCGTGCTAGTGCTGAGCTGTGTTTGCCCAGGGTGACTGTCCTGGGTCTGGGAGAAGCTGGGATGTTCTGCCAGCCTGACATTAAAACATGGAGATGAACTGATTAAACCACAAAGTGTATTTGCATGGGTGTCACGCTTACACTGGACAACTATAAGCACTGTTCTCATTTCTTGGCTTCAATATGAGTTTGAACCTTTCTGGAGTAGAGAGGCGCATCTGAAATGCCACACAGAGGCACAGCTTTTGGGTCCTTCCCACGGAGCATCCCAGGTCTTCCTCACACACCCGGTCTGTGGTGAGCCTCGGTTGCTGCACTCCCACATATGCCTATCAGGTATAGCTGTGCAGTGCTGTTCCAGCACCAAGTCATGGGATATTTGGACCAAAGGTAAATATCTTCATGAAAGCAAGTTACCCTCAGGTCCCCTTAAAGGTTCGTAAGGTCCTGGAGTGATTCTTATCACCCAAAGTAGATGCCCAAAAGTAGATCAGAGGACCCTTCCTGGAAGGATGGATTGCTTTGTGCCCTCCTGTTACTCACTCTGAAAGAGCATGGATCTTCTGCACCTTCATATGGCTATGGTCAGTGAAAATTAATCCCAGCTGGAGGGATGTTGGGGGTCAGCAGACACCTGAAAAGCAGCTATTAAGGCAGATCTTTAGGCCCTGTAGCTGTGATAGAGGTCTGTGATAGAGATAACTCCAGCTCCAGCTATCAGCTTCTGAAAATCAGATGCTTTTGGATTCAGGACTGGATGAAAAATGGATTTAGGTCAGGACCTGAATTCCTTAATATGAGTAGTATATCTCACTTCATTTCCCGTTTCTCTAAAGGTGCATCTTTCCTGCAGCCAGAGAGTGAGAAACAAACACTAAAGTTAAAATTTTCCTCAAAGACTAATGCTGTTGAGATCTGGCAGAAGAATAGAAGACAGGTTTTATTTTGTCAACTGTACACAAACACAGGTGTTTATAAACAAGGGATTGATTCAATTGTTTCCAGAGGTATGAGAGCGAGCGAGAGAGCTGAGAGTTAGCTATTACAGACAACCTCAGGAGAGGAAGGGAATTAGTCTCCAGTTGAGCCAGATATTTCCCTTTCAAAAAATAAATGAATCAAAGTTGTGCTCAGTCAGCCAAATTATCCAAGCAGATGCCAGCACCCCTGCTTTCTGGTTTTTATGTGATTTTGGGAGATGGATGCAGTATCCTTTCCAAGTGAATCATCCTGAAGGGGGTCAGGATTGTGGAGTGTCCCAGGTTAGGGATTTCTAAATAAGGCAAAGCTGGTGAGTCTTAGAGCAGATCCACGCCCTGGATGTATGGATGTGACTTGTATTTTACTGTCAAGCCTCACTTGGATCCAGTTCACGTCTGCACACCACCCTGTGTGGGTCACTCCCAAAGCTACTGCAGAACGGAGCTCCCTGCCCATGCTGGGAGCAGCTCTGCATTTCCTCCCACTTTGCAGTAGACGGGACTCACCTTTTGATCCCCCACTTTGCACTCGTGTACTCTGCCCTCGTCTACACAAAGCAGGCCAAGATGCATTTCAAAGAATCATAGAATGGTTTGGGTTGGAAGGCGCCTTTGAAGGCCATCTAGTCCAGCCTCCTGCACTGAGCAGGGACATCTTCACCTAGATCAGGCTGCTCAGAGCCCTGTTCAACCTGACCTTGAATGTTTCCAGGGAGGGGACATCTACCATCTCTCTGGGCAATTTGATCCAATATTTCACCACCCCCACCATAAAAAAATTCTTCCTCATATCTAGTTTGAATCTGACTTCTTTTAGTTTAAAACTATTATGTATCGCTACAGGTCCTACTAAAAATCTGTCCCCAAAAAAATGAAGTCCCTTAATTAACTCCGGAAAGGGTGTGCCCCGAGCAATTATCTAGACCTTTTCCCACTATCTAGCAGCTCTGGGAGTAAGGGCACAGATAGGCATCTGCTACAAGACTTCAACTCCCAGCTTCTCTCAGGATCTCCAGCTGGTCCCATGCAAGCAGCCAAGAGCTGGTTTTCACAACCAACCAGGTCCAGGGAAATGTGTAAGTGGCTTGAAGCACCTCCTCCTCCTTTCCAAAGCTGCCTCATGGACAGTGGTTACCGAGGTGAATCAAGGGCTTGGCAGGTCCAGTAGGTCTATGTGTCCCCTTGGTAGGACCAGGTGATGCTGGCCAGCTGATTTAAAGGCATGTGGGCTATCTTTAGCATCCCAGAGAAGACAGGGTCCTCCCAGACACAGCGAGGGACAGAATTTTTCTTCAATTCAAGGCCAAGCTCAATATTGGGTCCCTTGCCCCAAAGCCCCTGTCTTGCAGAGGCTCACAAGTCCTTAGTATGGCAGGGCCCAGCAGCGGCATTCAGTGAGGGCATTTCCACCTATAAAAGCCACTTCCAACCACCATTCCCACGTGAGGAATGCGCTGGCCTGCCAATCTCCCCCCTGCAGAATGACAGCATCCCCTGGTTTCCTTTCCCTGCTCCCTGACTCATAACTTGAACTCAGTGGTGGGCAGGGGGCCAAGGAGGAGTTGTGTTTAACTCACAGCCACGTGCAAACCTCTTTGAGGAGGGATTTCTACTTAAGGGTGGTGTGGAGTAGCTCCAGAGGGCAGCCCTGCAGCTATGGGCAGCTAGGACCTGGGGTAAGCCTGGCTGCTCGCCCTCTCCTGCAGCGTTGCATCCAGCTCTGTATCACAGCAGCTCGGGCTTCCTTCTCACATGCCCTGCAATGAGCTGACTCTTCCTCAGGAGGAGAAACACGGACGATGTCAAGCGACCATCCTGGCTCCCACCCTGAGCCCTAATCCTATTAGTGGCAAGACAGTGGCAGCCAGCCTTGCCAACCACGGGGATGCAGCCAGGGGCATGTGTGGGCAGCAGGGACCCACCACAGCCACCCCTCGCTCCACATGAGTCTGGGAGGGATGGCTCAGCCAGCCAAGTCCCCTTCGTCTCCTCCAAGGGACGTGACAGGAGAATGCGCCAGCATCCATCATCAAAAACAAGCCTGGCTTGCTCAGGCAACAGCGTGGTAGAGCAGCATCTCCTTTCCTGGTGGTGCCAGGGCTGGGAACAGCTGGCCGCTCAGGTTTGCTCATGGGCTGGCACAGCTCAGATCCCTGCCCTCCATTGCCAGTGGTGGTGTTCAGCAATTCGATGTGAGGAATTTCGCTCTGTCTCTTTGTAAGTGAGCAATTCTCTGGCGTGAGCGCAGGAGGATGTAGCACCCATTCCCTTACTCAGCTGGGTTCCTGTGGCCTTTACACAAAGCAGAGCTGGGCAGTGTAAAGGCAAAGATGGCTGGGATGGATTTTTTGAGAGTACTTAATTTTTTGGAGTATACTGCATTTTTTTAATGAATATTTTATTTTTTGCATGGCTGGCATTTCCACACAGATAGAGACACGTGGATGCACAGATGCACTTCCAGCAAAAAAGAGCTCTTCTTTGGTAGCAGCCTGAGCCTCTGGAGGAAAAGTTTTCCTGGGAGGAAAACTCCCACTTCTGGGCAAACTGCACAGAGCATCTCATCCTAGGATTTCTGTTTTGGGAACATTTCTGTGTGCCTTGGCCTCAGTGTTTGTCTGCTGTAGGTCAGACCCCAGTGCAACCATCTGGATCCATATCAGTGCCTGGGTCAGTATGTGGAAGGTCTAGGCCTGTTCAAATTAAAATGTAAAGAAAGAAGGAGAGAGGGGGACCAAGAAAAAGGCAGTTTTATAAAAGGTTGACTGAAAGCTGGATTCCTGCCAGAAGCGGAATGGAAAATAGGATCAAACATGAGACAGGGATTTTTGGCCAAGAAGGATCCTGACCTTCCTGGGCGATCAGAGACCTATCACAGACTTGAAACTTGGCATGAAACACACACACGTGGAGTGACAAATGCAGAAGCTTAAAAGCCACACCGTATGAATAGGGGGCTCTCACAGCATCTCAGCATAGGTCCTGATGAGATGTGAACAGACTCACAGTTTGTGGGAGACAGCATATGGCCTCGCCACTTGCAATATCAGGGCTGCAGCGAGCCAAGAAGGTTGCTTCTAGCCTGATGGCTCTTCATCATGACAAATGGTGCCATGGAGCCCTTCAGCTGGATGCCATCTGCCCACACCACTTGCAAAGCTGATCTGGAGCTTTTCAGCAGAGGTGTTGAGAAACCATAATTCTGGCATTGACCCTTGGAGAGGTATTTGTGGACAATGGGGTAGGATTTATTTGTCTTGCTCTGGGCATCTACACTGCTCTCAAATGAGATATGCGGAGAGCCACGCATGGGGCTTCTGCTCGGTGCGCTGCACACCCTACTGCCTACTGCCGACCCAGGATCTTGGGCAGGCACACAGAAATCACTCTATTAGAGCAGTCCCTGTGACAAGCACTCCGCCTACAGCTGTGACCACAAGCAGGCGCTTCAGAAGAAAGCGAGAGGCTCCATCGCAGCTTTTCCCTTCATCTTCTTTCTCACATCTGCTTGCTGTATTTACAGCCGTCTCTCAAAATGTACATGATTACTTTGGGTTTGGTTCATGTGATTGAAATTGGTCATGGCCCCTAACTGGGCCTGCTGGGTCAGCTACAGCTGTAACGACAGTAATGCTCAGTTAGGGAATAACTTGCCCCCAGCAATCCAGCTCCTGTCTGCAAGAGACAAGGGTCATGAAGAATCGCCGCCCATCCATTTCCTCCTGGTCTCGGGTTCCTTTAGATGCTCAGCTGCAGAAAGTGCAATTTTCCAAGTTGTAACCAGCCAAGGGCACTTACCACCAACAGCCCTGACCTCAAGAGGTTTCTTCAGAGCCACCTGCTCTCCCTGGGAAGCTTTCAAACCTCCTTCTATCGCATCGCATCTGACAGCAACTCATAAATCAGCCCGCAGTTGCTGGCAACCCCTTTGAGGATCCTGGTCTGCAGTTTGTGTTTGTGATGAAGAATATGAGCAGGTGAGGAGAGCCCTAGGGGAAGGCAGCCAGCTATGGATGCAGCTGCCGGCTCCAGGAGCATCCGTGGGTCCCACGCTCACACGTGGGGCTGAAGGCAGCCTGGCACTCACGGCGTGGTGGTTTCACCAGGGCTGGATTCAGCTGTGACCTGTGCAAATTGCTGCTCCGCCAACCCCTTCCCATGTTGCGTGCAGCTGCAGCAATGCCAGAGAGCACTGCAGTTGCCTCCCTTTCCTCCCAGCACGGCTTCACCTGATCATGTAAACTATTTTTTCTGGTCTGCCTCTTCCCCAACAAACCCACCTCTCCATTTCAGCAGAGAATCAATCATCTGCAACATTTGGAGGTGATCACGTTTGAAATTGGGATTTGTGCTGCAAAGTAGAGCCGAGTTCACCATCACTCCCCCTTTCCCTCCTGTTCAGGAATACAGTTTGATCCAAACCTCTGGATTTTCATACTATGGAAAGAGCCAAAGACTAAACTGTCCTGAACCAGGTTTTATTTCTTTCCTTGAATATACTGGAAAGTTTATTTGCAAAACCAAAATAAAATAAAATACATGGGTTAAAAATAAAATTCTGAATCTCACCAATAACAGAACCCAACAAATATTTCCATCTTAAAGTAATGTACTGCATACGGACTCAGGGCTGTGCTCTCCCTTTGAAGATCATGGGAATTTTGCCATTTATTTCTGTATAAAAAATAAAATGCTGAATACTCATAATAAATGCTGAGTCTGATTGGCTGCTCATTGAAACACTTTGCAAAGTGAAATCATCCCAGGCTTTCTGTCCAAGAACTGCTGCCTTCACTGAGTCTCACACCAGTAATGTGGGCTTGGAAAAGTCCAATGTGTTGGGAATGGATGGTTTGAATGCAAGCTGGCGGCTTCACTGTGTCCACCCGTCTGCTGCTGGTGACATGAAATGGCACCCATGCAATGTCAAAAGGGCTGTTGGGTGACTGTCTTCCCTGCGTCCCTGTTACATGGGTAAGTGGCTTTGGAGCATTGTCCTTTCACTGCATGTGAGGAAACTGTAGACAGGCAGGAGAAATGGCAACCCAAAGAGCCCATGGGGGATGGCAGAACAATGTCTGGGTCTACTGACTCTCCAGGTTGAAGTTGCTTCCTCTGGATCAACCTGACTATCCTACCACTTTGTTCATTCAGGTAGACAGCCCAGGTGAAGATGGCCTTGAGACACTAATGCTCAGAGTATGCAACCAGAATTCAAGAAATCAGTGAGAAATTGAGTCTACAACCTTAGGCAATCAGATCCTTGTTCCCTACTCAGTCAATGGAGAAAAGCAGTTGTTGAGTAGTGAACTAGAGGATCTCAGAAAGGCACACACCTCTCTCCCCTGGCTGGCATAGGGGTGCTTGCACCAGCAGGCAGTGTGAATTGCTCTTTTGAACTGCAGTGCCATTGAAAACGTTTCGAATTCAGCCTTTAATCTGATCATCTGCCATCCCTTATCTGACCAACAATTTTAACATATAGAAGTTCTGCTAAAGCCTGAACACATACCGCTTCCCCTCCACCCATCTACAGCTAATGATTAATGTGCTGTGGAGCAAGTGGTGGAAGCTGATCTTTAACGAGCAAATAGTCTGTTGCAAAATGCACCTCCAGCCACGCAGACGGCCAGCAGCTTTGTTTGAGAATTGCATCAACTTCACAGTCTTTACTCTCTGCAAGTACCAAGTCCTTGTGTCAGGCACCAAGAAGTCTGGTTGAAACTTTCTTCTGTGTTCAGAAATGATCTATTCTTGATAATGAAAGTTTGAGCCCAGATTGTACCACTTAGCCGTGTATGTTGGTATATGGCAGCAATGTAACAGTAAATAACAGATTTCCATCCCTTCTTTTCTCCTCTTACCATATAAGCTGAAACTGAAAATCTTTCAACTTTTTGTTGTCCTTCTCCAAACAGGGAAGAAAAGCTCACATTTTTAAACAACACATTTGCAGAGGAGTTCTAAACAAGATGAAATAGAGTCCCTGCCAAAGCAGCAGAACAAAGATTTCACATAAGCTGAGCAAAAAGCTCCCTGTGTCTTACTCAGCCTCCTTTTATTATGGAATCAGTAGGAAACTTAGTTCAATACTGGCCATGAGTGACCTGACTAAAGTTGGTGTCTCATACCGTCCTTCAGATCAGTGAATACATTTGCACCCAAAGGGATTAGCTCCAATGCACAACCTTTTTATAAACACCCTTATCTTATGCAAGTAAACTCTGAGGATTACCCTTGGAAACCCCATCTTGTTTTGTATCCCATTTTCTGCTTTCCTAGAGGCTTAAAATTACTATCCCCTTCAAAAATGTTTACTGTGTCTAAAGTGCTACTGAAGCCACAACAGCAGCTGCCTGGGTAAGTCTCTTTTCCCCATAGGCACTTCATAACCCTCTCACCAATACACTAGTGTGATGTTCTTCATATTGGGTTAGCTGTCCCAGGAGACCTGGTATTTATATTACCTGGCTGAAAAGAGACTAGGAGTGAAAAGGCAGGAGGAAATTCAGTCTGAGCAGAGAAATTTTAGAGGAATGAAAAAATTCAATGAAAAAGGAGAAAGAGGGAACCAGTCCTAGAAGGCAGTATAATTCAACTGCTTGTTTGACGGAAGTGGCAAGAATCAGAGAAAATGCAGGCAGGGTTTTGTAGTGATCAAAAGTTAAAAATTATAAGAACAATAACAAACTGATGGCTTGCAGAAAAAGGGAATGATGAGATGAGTGAGGCAGCATAAAAGAAGAATATGGGACCGGTAAGTGACCTGAGAAGGGAGCTAACTGGGGTGAACAGGCTAAAATCCAGAAAGGAAAATCTAATTGCAGGAGAAACACACCAAGAACAAGGTTTACTCTTAACCCTTGTTCCCAGTAAGGAGGTACTGGGGCACTGTGGGATTTCTACATGGGCAGCTGGGATTGCTGGGATTTCACATCACTTTCACTTTTGGACTTTCTGGTGGAGAAGGCAAGTGAGGATGACTTCCTTGGTAGTTCTCCATCCTCTGCCTGGTTGCCAGCAGGTCCTACATTGCCAGCAGACCTTTTGTCCAGCTTGTCTTTTCTGGTGCATGCTGAGAGATCAGTCAAACTACTGGCCCAAATGCTCATGTCCCAGACTTGCCTAGACATATGATCTGACATAAGGGCAGGTACAATTCCATCACATTGACCTGACAAAGCTACAGTAACACCAACTGATCCCAGTCCATACCATCTCCCAAAGTAAAACACTAGGATGCTGCAAATGCCAATAGATCTTTCTCATTTAGTGGTTGAGGCTTGATCACAGACCAGGGCAATGTTTTTTCCAGTCTGAAAGGACACCTGGGATGAGGGGTTTTTTTCTTTTTTTTCTGGCAGAGCTTTTATAAGGACATCAAGCACCACAGCCTTATGACCCACAGACCTCATGCAGGTGAGGATCATGATATATACGGGACTGAGTGGCTGGCTGCCAGTGGCCCATGGGACATGGGATGGAAAAGGGGCAAACGCATGAAATCCGTGAGGGAACCGGAGAGTGCTGTGATCTGTACCCTCACTGCTTGAGGTCTGACAGATTTGGGGCATTAGTAGCTCACAACATCCTCACCAATGCTTCTACTCATTTGTATGTGATTTTGGTAACAAGAAGAAGGAGGAGGAAACCCTCAATGAAATAATCAATGGAAGCCACAATGGGGCCATCTTTATAGGCTGTAAGATCCATGGAAGCCACAAGCAATTAATTTGCAACAAAAAACACCTTTAAACAACCTTTTTTCAGTCATTCTGGAAAAGCATAACACAGCAGGATCTCCAGTTTTCATGTAGTTTTGTTTGCCAATCCAGGGGAACCCATTTTGTACTTTATAGTCCTTATGTTCAATTTTTAATTATTAGCTTTTCCCCTTGTAAATTTAAATCTGCTCCCATTACATTTAGGGAACAATAGTGAAACCTCCTGTAGCTAATTTAACGCCTTTAAATTCCCATGGAAAGTAGCCAAAGATCTTGTATCCTAATGGATAGTAAAATGCCTACCTCATTTCAGGGTTCAAATCTTGCTATGGCTCTATTTATTAAGAGAGGATGTTGGTTAACTTTTTGCTGTTTTCCACCAAGATGACTAAAGAGTAATCCTTGCTCATTATGCTAAAATGACAATGAATTATGCAGCAGCTTGTCCAAAGTATTTTGCATCCCCTAAAAGTAAGCTAGGAAAACAATAGCTTGACCCTATGCAAATACACACACCTTCATAGAAAGTGGAAGAGTTTTCATTGCAACCATCAGATTAAGCAAGAGGAAGAAAAAAGGTTGATAGACTGACTATGCTCAAGCTGAGCAGAGGGATGTTTGTGAATTCCAGTGGAAAATCTTCTCTCTAGCTCAGGGCCTTAATTTTTTATTCTTCATTCCAATGGAAGATGACAGCAAATCTTCTGCTGACTGCGCTGGAAGAACACAGATCTCCAAGTCTTATCTCACCTTCCTCCCAAAAGGTGATACAAAACTAATGGCTACTACCAGCAAACACATCACTCAGCATATCCATGGCCAGTCCAGGCCCAGTTACCTTCTTCCACAACTGTCAGACTCTGGTTTCAAAAGGACAGCACACCCAGCAAAGATAGGGTGAGAGGTGCCACCTCCATGGCACTTTTGATGTTTTGTGGCACTGACCTCAGTTACACAAGTACTTCTCATACCAAGTACATCTTCTGAAAAGATGCTGTTAGCACACTGATTACTAACTAGTTCTGGATTTTGTCTTAAGTGCAGGCAATTTAAACAAGCTTTCTACTTTATTGTGTTGACAGAGTAACCTCTGTGGTCCACAAGAAGCCCAAGTCTCTTTATTTCCTATCTGTTTCAGATCCATAAACCTACTCACATTTGCCTTGAATGCACCGCGACTTCTGTCCTTATCCTGATCAAGTGGCCCAAAGCTTGCATTCACACCTGCACAATCTTCCATCTTGTTTTGAGTAATTTGGTCTTGCAGGGGACCCTAGACAAGAAAATCACCAAGTGCTTCTGCTGCCACAGTTTGTGCAAGAAAATTTTCATTTAAACCCAAGGACAAACCTGAGTTTCCTGCTTCTTTCCAGATTCATCACTAAGTATCCTGTTCAGTCTTAGGGAGTATGATGCAACGTACACAGCAAATGAGCGGAATAGTTGGAACACCAATAAAAGTAGTGTCTTTTTAATGAACAGAAAAGCTCATGGAGCATTTGTGCTAATCAGCTTTTATTAAATGAGTTCAAGTGACAGCGCACAGCTGAAAGAGTATCAGAGTATCCACAACTGAAATACTTTTGCTAGAGGCACCAATCAGCCCAGGAATCCACAATGGCACGAACATAAAGCCCTTCACTTTTTCTTCAGTGCCACTCAACTTAGGAACATAGAAACAAAGTTCATGTACCCACCATGTGATATGCAGGGAAACCTAGCAGAGTTTCTTTAGACTACAGAGTGAGATGGCTCCCGGACCTGATCCATCTGGATTGATCAGTATGTTGCAGTGCCTGAGCTGAGTCCAGGACCCAGAACTATGCTCAGCTGGCTTGACTGCTGGAAGTTGCTCCAGGTAGTGCTGCCAGCTTGGACAAGACCACTCTTACACCTGAGTACTTGAGAAGCTTTTGACAAGATGTTTTCCAAACTTAAGGGTCCTGTTTATGCTTATTCTTCCTTTATCACAGTTGATATATTGAGCCAGAAATGTATTACTAAGCCAGTACCATAATGATGCTGTGCAGTTCCTGGAGGAGCAGCTTTTAGCAAATGAAGATGTTTGAGTTTAGGTGTCAATGTGTCAATCAATGTGTTTAGGTGTCAATCCAACTCAGAGGAGATCTAAAGCTCGGTTCAGTGAACTATGGATCTCCAGACCAAGCAGGGTCTACTGCAGGTGGGATAAGGAAGACTTTTGGGGGGGAAATATGCACAAGAAAGAAAATGAAATACATGTAATTCAGTGTGCTGCATTTAAGATGAACAACCTTCCACACAAGAAGATATCTTCTTAACTCAAACTTCTACCTTCTTGGTCGAGAAGACCTCAGCACCTAATACACATTATCCTGTACATTTAATAAACACTAAGTCAAGTCATAACTGCCTCTAGGGTGGAACATACTAGCTGTTTCATAGGTCATAACTCAGTTCATACAAATGAAAATAATTTTGATTTCACTTGACGTTTGTGTGTATCTTCAGGTTGTGTCTGGGTTCATGTGGGTGGCTGGGGTCTGCTGAGTGCATATACATTTCTCAAAAATCAGAGACTTTTTGATAATAAGTTTATAAATGTGGGTTTGTTTCTTTCTTTCCAATTTCCTTCTCAGTTTCTGTTTACACTCTCAGAATTTTGAACACCCAGTTTGTGGAAAAAAACCTCCACCAATTAATTTTGATGACTAATTCCTAGGCAAAGCTCCACAACACCACTTTACTGTTTGGTCAGTTACCAGGACTGTTCAGTATGAATATTGCCTTTATTAAGATTTTTTTTTCATTTGTTAGTACTTGGGTGGTCATGTGAAAATCTACTTGGACAACTTCCTCTGCAAGTTACATTTCAGTCTGGGAGAAAAAAAAAGTAATATATCTCTATATGTCTATTTATACATACATAGAAACACAAATTTAAACTTGGACCCCTGAATGTATTGCACACAAGCATGGACATATCAGATGTGTAATTATTGCAGGTAGGCCCAAGGGAGATGCACGCACCAGCATGTGACCAGATCTGTGTGCAAGATTCCCTCATTAGACCAACCAACAATGCTGGAAGGAACAAGCTGCTTCACCAAATCCTCTCAGAGCCTGCGGGAGAATTTCCTTCGTTGGTGAATTTTTCTAACTATTTTGGTCTAACAAAAAAATTTTGGTTCAATCAATCACAAACAACACCTTGCCCTACAAATCTTGCCTCGCTTATTTCCCTTGACCACCAGTGGTCCAAAACCACCAGGTGAGGAGCACCAGATCTCCAGAATCCAGGTGTGACTCAGACTACTGGAAAACACTTTCCAAATCCAGACTGGTTGCAATACGATGCTTTACCCGCGACAGAGGTTACTCCTTGTCCTTACTTCAGATTACCTTCATTTTGGATGATTTTTGGTCAGAGATTTTGCACTAATTTGTGTATATGTAAAGTTTAGTGGAAAACCCTTTCCCAAAAGTGATCTAAAACATGTTTGTAATAACTCAGGTGCTGCAAAGGTGGCTGATTGTGGCTTTTATTTGATGGTAAGTACAGTACATGATTTTCTTTCCTGACCTTGCACACATTGTGGTAACGTGCAGCTACTACACCAGCTCGTTAGCTCATTGTCGAAATCTCTGAGATAATTCAAGCATGAATGCAGGCAAAAAAAAAAAAAAAAAAGAGAGAAGCTTTTCATGTGAAAGGGAAAATAGAGGGAGGAGGGTAAAATCACCAGGGTGAAGTACAACATGTTCAGCAGACTCCAGTCCCTTGGCTGCCTGCCCGATGACTTTCCCGAGCAAAGCTCTCCTAGCAACCGGTCCCCAGCCATTTGAATTTTTATGTATTGCTATGTTAGCAGTGATGTCACGGTTTCCATAGCTACTATCAGCTGGAGGAACGATGACACTTAGACTGCTCAGCAACTGAGAAAAAACTGGCCCGACTGAAATATTTCAGGCAACTCTTGGAGACGCAGGCTATCGAGCTCGCACTTCGGCACCACACGGCGCACGTGGCCGTGCTTTTTGCTGATGGATCTGTTCTTCACAAGCACCAAGCCGCTTTCAGCTGGCCACCGGAGGCATCATGTACACCACAGTGGCTGCTCCAATACTAATCCTTCCCTAAGTGCTTCGTTGTAGAAATTAAATATTGTTATTAATTAAACTCCCCATCCCACAGGCTGCCCAGCCCTGTCTGGTTAGAGCATGGTTGTGAGAAGAGAACAGGCAATCCATTTGTCATGTGGTGACAACTTCTGGCATCAGGAATGAAGTGTTTCAGTAAGAGAAGGCTTTGATCCTATTCATAACAGACTATTTAAATAATTGCTAACCAGGCAGAGACTTCAGGCATTATCCCAGGGAGTGTTTCATTGTTGCAAAAGGTTGAACGGAGCTTTTGGTGCACAAGCCAAAAAAATAAGAGGGCTCAAGAAATCTGGTCAAGGGATTAAGTTTCAAGGTATGGCTCTGCTAATGTAAAATAGACCAGAGGCCAGGAGATGGTCTGAACACGACATTCCCTAAGAATGTGCATGGAACATGGCACAGAGCAAACAAACACAGCACTTGCAATCTCACAGCCGATAGTTCAGATTGCAGCAACTTCTAGGCTCAAGGCGGAGAGCTTCTGAGAGTACTTTGAATTTTGCAAATGTAAAAAATGCTGAATACTCCCCACAGAGACACTATTGTTCTCTGCCACATTACCATGCCATGCTTACCATACCGAGGACTTGTCATACATTAAGTGTTCAGAGGATAAATCGCACAGACTTTGATAGCAAGGCTTCGAAGGACAGTGGGCTGCCAAACCCACCTTTCCCACTAGGGTTATTCTTAGCACAGTTTATAACAAAATCCTCAAAAAATAATTCTGGAAAAAAAATCTGAGAATAAATAATCCTGAGAAATAACATTTTGGCTGCTGTTGGGCGATGTGTGGTTCTCGTAGGAGATTTTGAAGGGGTGAAGTGAGTTAGGAACCTTCTCTGTAGTTTGTGTTTGTAACTATTTGGGACATGCCTGCAAGGGGAGCAGGCTGTTCTGCACATGCTGTTCGCTAGACCCACTATGAAAATCCCTTCCCCCAGGTATTGTGTCCTCCCTGATGCAGTATTGCCCCAGCTGTGAGCTTTGCATGCTGTGACCACCTGTGCAGGTCTATCTCATGGTTCTTCATGCTGCTGAGACCAACAGCAATTCCCTGAGATTGAGAGAGCCATAGATTAAACTTAAGCATCTACATCTAGGTGTCTACATGTGATCTGGCACCTAAATTCCCCTTGTAGTGGCAGAAGCGCCAGATAATATAGCTGAGAAGCTAGAGTGCTGTTTAGGTCACCCAGGATAGGTATCTGCCTTTGTTCAGTTAAGCCATCTCCCAACTCCTCTGACATGAGGTGAGATTCAGCTTCCAGATGCAGGCATCTCTTGTCATTTCATCCCATTCAGGTGAGATGCCATCAGGCATTTCAAATGGCACTAGA
This sequence comes from Steatornis caripensis, assembly GCA_013398225.1. Lineage (NCBI taxonomy): Eukaryota > Metazoa > Chordata > Aves > Caprimulgiformes > Steatornithidae > Steatornis > Steatornis caripensis. Next base: position 35,055 of record VZSC01004066.1, read on the forward strand.
ATATTCTGCTGTTGTTGTCCACGTGCATATAGACATGTCTTCCTCTGAGATGATTTCCACTCGTGTCTTCTGTGATAGCTGTGGCCAGATTCAGTTGCCCATGTACAGGCAGGCAGGGTCCTTTCAGGTGCTCTGCATATCCTTTCTGGTCACCAGCTGCTGCTCAAAAACATCACAGGTCTCCTGGAAATCCTTGGTCCTCTTTTCCCATCCCTTGTGGTTTTCCCTGTGATGTTCCCATACTCTACAGCTTTCCAAATGGCACAACTTACTTATTTTAAGCAACTTCTTTCCACCGTTTACTGCACAGTTTCCAAGACTACATTGCGCCCTGCAGGCTTACCAGTTCAAAGAGCCCACAATGTGCTGGAATGTGCTCTGTGTACCTCACATTCATTTCAGCAGCAGCCTGTGTCCCATCAGTCTCCTTTCAGCTTCTCCAGAGCTGACCCACACATAAACTCTGCCGAAATGGAAACTCATGCAAATATTGGCATTTTTTGCATTTATTATAGAATGACACATCACACTGTACATACCCATAGGACTGAGTATTCATTCACAGCTCAAGTTCTCTACACCAATGGGTACATCTGAAGGACCAGGTCTGCCCACCTAAATTTGAATTTCTGTTGCCTGACCTGTTGAGATAACGATCACACTATGTTCCTGCTTGAGCCCACAGCCGTCCCCAGAAGGCAGTGAAGTCTTAGATGAACTGAATCTCCATCTGGAGTCTCTTCTGGAAATCCTGTAGTTGTGCCTGCTGCATGACTAACCACTGATGATTTCAAGCACAGTCCCATTTCTTCTGGTTCATCTGGTGCCCTTCCCTCTCCAAATAGATTCTTGGGGCAGCCATGCATCTTTGGGAAGATCAATGTAGGAGAACCCAGATTTGGAACAGACCAGAGGTGGGTCTTCCCATGTTGGATAGTCCAGCTGTGGTACTCCTTGCGTCAGGAAGGGATAGATACTAAGAATGTACACGAGCATCCAGGTAGATCCAAGAGACACTAGACAAATTCATGGAAGATAAATCCCATGAAGGTTAATAAATACAAAGAAGCCACATCCCTTTCAGAGAAGTGGCTGGATCTTCAGTGGACACTCAAAGAAATACATGTGTTAATCCTGTTTTAAACACTTCTCTAGGCAAGCCACTCACAGCCACAGTGGGGAAGAGGATATGAGACTTTGTCTGACTCAGCACGGCTGTTCTTACGTTCTTGATATCAAAGAGCCATATTTTCATCCTGTTATTTTTCCATGCCAGTGAGAATCCCCTACCTGCTGAGCCCTGGGCAAAGGGTCTCAAGTTCTGCCTCACAAACATTGAGATCTGTAAGGTGGTCCAGATGCGTGGCCTAATATCTTCTTACCCTTGTTGGACAGCTTCTGAGCTCTCCTGGACTGTTACTGCTCATTACTGCAGATTTTAAAGCGAAAATTGCCTTCTTGGCTTGCACAGAGGAGACTTTATATGCAGAGACTGAAGCTCTCTACCTCTAGGTCTTGCTGGTTCCCAGCAGACCAGCCAGGCAGTAACAGTCTCATCCAGCCTTTCCCCTCTGCAGGAGATTTCAGAGATGCTTCCGGAATGGCAGCCATGCCTCTGATCCCTAACTTAATGCTCGCCATTCAGGCTTTTTCGCTGCACTGCCTGAGCAGCCACAGTGATACTGCTCCATCTATGTAGCTGACCCAGCAGGACATCCCCAGGTGCCCTGTCTTCTACACTCCAGACGGCTGAGCCAGGTACCCAGCCTCCTTCTGCCACCCTGGACACAGACAGACACCTCCCAGGGTCAACTCAGAGGAGAAGGAAGATGCAGGTTTCACCTACCTGTATCAAAGGTGCTGAAACAACCACGATCAACCAGATGACTCACCTGGAGTCATTTCACCCCCGTTAACGCTGTCCCTCTCTGAGCAGTGAGCTGGGAATTCAAGACATGAATTCTCACAGTGCTGCCCTTGCTTGCTTTGATATCCCTTGCAGGCCAAGCCAACATTAGGTGGGTGATCTCCAGATGATCGGACAACTTCACACTTGGTGAGGGCACTGTGATTTCACGACCTACAGAAATCACAAATCCACGTATCACTCCCACGAATGCTGGGACAGGGCCTACACTCACCTCTGAGGCTTTCACGCAGGCACTTGTGTTTTATTTTCCAGGAGATAATTATATTTGGTAGCAACTGTGCGTCTGCTTCCAAGTAGCATTGGATATGCTATTTTCAAGCATAATTCAGAGTAACCTACAGCAGCAGCTCAAGGGGTTTTTGGCAAGTGTTTTACAACAGTGCTGTTAAGTTTTTAATGATGTGCCATCATTTCATTTCGGTTGTTAACACAGATGTCTGTTGAAAGATAATGTCGCACATTACAATCTTTCAGGCACCAGCATAAGACCACTTTCTCAGAGAGGCGAGTCCTTGGCAGAATTAGTCCCTGAAACAACACCCTCCAAAAATGTGTGGGAGCATTTCTCTCGGGGCTGATGCCTGCCTAGAAAAGACTGGGCTTGTTGAAAGTGTGAACGTACACATCTGTACATACACAGGCGATTTGCTCGAGGAATCTCTGTAATTGCACACTTCATGCTAATATCTGCGTGTGGGAATGACTCGCTACATATTCACTTTGGTCATTTGCTGAGGGCCTTATGAGGAACATATGTAGAACTGTGATTGCTTCTGTGATCTAGATACGTGACCAGCAAACACAATCACCAGATAGTTCAAGGCCCATTCAGGAGGAATTAACCATTGATGGAGAATGTGAATGAAAAAAATCCTAAGTGAGCATATGTACCTTTATGCTTTAGTGCTCAGCGCAGACTGGCTTTGGGAGTGGAAGAAAGCCTTCCTTTGGCCTGGTTTCCCATAGAGGGCCATCACATAGTTCCTGCACCTTCCTCTGAAGCCTGCCATGGTGTTTTTCTCCTGCCACCAGCCATCTCCTCTGTCCTCATGCATAGGAAGAGCAACAAAGAGAGCTGTGGGCAGAAGAAATAGCTGGAGAAAACTCGTCCTGGAGCTGATGAGAAGCCACCAAAGTTAGCTAGAGAGTTACTAGCTCCACTGTTATGGTCTATTTGCAGATGTTTACCCCTCTGGCAATGGCACAGCATGGCTGGCTAGGCTTCATGCATAGCTCCCCATCACTGCTCATCCCTGTCTCCTTCCTTGCCTCTCCATCACCCTTCACCACAGATGTATTACAATTCCCAGTTCTTGGTCTCCTCCATCAGTTCACAGAGCGGGACCGTATCTCAGACATCTTTTTCCCTCCAGGACAGCACTGTGCCTTGACTCAGCCCAGAGTGAGGAGATGCCTCTTGCAAAGCGGGACACTTCTGGGCAAGCTGCTGGCCTGGACCTCCTCATGTCTCCCACCCCCTGGCTCTCCCTGGGTCTCTCTGGCTGTCCCACCCTGCAGTTCAACCCAGTCGTGTGCTGTAGAACGGGATTCCACCATGGTGCCATGGCATCCTGAGGCCTCCCAGGGGGTCTCGTCTTGGACGGGCACAGAAGCGTGCCCGTGGGGCAGCACGGAGCTGGTACCAGCGGTGCTGCGACGAGTGTTTCAGAGCAATTCAGTTTTCCCCTGAATGAAACGCTGTTCGCTCACGAGCCCGGGCTCCCATTGTCACCCGGTGATGAATGGGGCATCAGCGCGCCGCAATACTCTATTTGTTTTAGAGGTCACTGTCAGACTGAAGGGTATTCTTCACAAACCAAATCAGGGAGTTTGCGCTTACGTGACCAGATTGGCAAGAGCATGCGAAGCCCCAGTAGCTCCTATTGTCCCGAATAGGAACAGAGCTCTTTTGAAGACCTTACCCATAAATTATGTGCGACTCCCTGCTTCCCCCCACTCTCTGCCAGCTCCCCACTCATGATCTAATTCAAATACAACTCACAGGCAATGGGCTTGTGCCATCAATGAAGGTTTTTTTCTATCTGTGATGATGGTTTGGTTCCTGGGGAATGGCACCATACCTGACATCTACCTCCAGCCCTCACGTGAGGGTATTGTAAGCTGGGTGGTGAAATTCTTTCTTTGTTTCTCTTTTCTTCTCCTCCTGCCTCTAAGCATCATGTAGCCTGATCTGACAGCCCGCAGGGGGATGCACGGTGGAGGGAGCAGGGAGCAGTTGCTGGGAAGTCAGCATCAAACAGAACAGGAGATCATCCTTTTGCCTTGCTTTAAAAATAAGGCTGTTTAGACGTCTCTTTTTTCTTTCTTTTTCTGGTGATTTTGAGACTTCCACAAGAGCTGCAGCCCGGGAGACCACATGGTGGCTTGGTATTTCCAGCCAGGACGCATGAGACTCGCTGCCTGAGACTGCAGCCATGCACGGTCATGCTTAAATCCTCACCCCTCTTCCCCCACGGGCATAGGGAGTTAGACGTACATGCCGAGCATCTCCTGGCTAACCATCTTCTGAAGAACCCAGACGCTGAAGTGCTTTTCCTTTCCCTGAGTTTCTTAGTCTGCATCTGGCTGCCAGGGGATACAGAAGCTGCGGGCCTCAGAAAGCGGACAGGAGGATGTTTCAGAAATAGGCCCAGCTTTCCTCTCCGTTAGGCCTCAATGTAACAACCCAGCCACACAAAATGGAGGCAGACGTTAATATTTTTTAGAACAGAGTTGAGGTACAGAGTTTTCTAGTTGCCAGCCCTGCTTTTCTTGTTTCATTTTTGGGTGCTGCAACACCAACTCCATCCCCGAATGCCCATGATGCCTAGGCATGAACGTCTACAGATGGAGGAGACTCCAACAGACTTAAATCTGATTGCAGTACCTTATTCTTTGCACTGATCATACAGGTCATTTTTCATGACTCTGGTGTACGGAGAGTCACGAGCCCTCGCAGTCATCCAGGTTAACACAGATTAATTTCTCTCTTTTGGTCTACGTGTCCCATCCTTGGATAGGAAACAACTTTGGATGCCGCCAGGATATCCATCGTTCCAGAGCTCCCCCTGGAGCTCCCGCATTTAGTGCAGTGTGCCAAAGTCGCTGGAGTTTTCNCACGAGCCCTCTCAGTCATCCAGGTTAACACAGATTAATTTCTCTCTTTTGGTCTACGTGTCCCATCCTTGGATAGGAAACAACTTTGGATGCCGCCAGGATATCCATCGTTCCAGAGCTCCCCCTGGAGCTCCCGCATTTAGTGCAGTGTGCCAAAGTCGCTGGAGTTTTCTGCTCCATTTGCACAGTAACATTCGCAGCCATGTTTCTTATTAAGAAGTCAGGAATTCATGACCTTTTCCAGTGCAGAGATCTGAAGACTATTTACCAAAATAAAGTAGTCTATAAACTCCACAACCGCTGTGTGCATCGCTGATAGAGAACAGCAAGACATCTCTCAGTGGAAACAGTCCAGCCTGATAAGATCTGTGGTTGAGAGCGCGTCTATGTGTGTTGCACAGCAGATACTCAGTGCAGAGACCGTGAAAAGCATTTGTTTTCTTTTCTCACTGCATGGCTTTTGCTGCTTGCTTCATTCGAGTCTTTCTGTCAAAACAACCTGGCCTGGTGGAAGTGTGATTAGATGTTACACCCTCTCCAGGGAAAACATCTGCACGAGAGGAACAGGTTGTGGTGGGCAGGGGAGGGTATATACTAATCCTTCCACTGCTGATCACCTCTCCGAGTCCTCCAAGGCTTGTAGAAGGTGTGGAGCTATCAAATCCATTGCACAATCTAGTCCTTTCTCCCCTGTCTGACTTTCAGACCTTGTCCAGAAGCATAAAATGTAAACCAACGCCAGAAGGCAAGTAGGAAGTGATCATAGTTTTTTTTCTAATATAAGACTTAGGGGACATCAAAAGCAAAAAGCAGGAGATATGTTCAAAACAAGCAGGAAAAAATTCTTCATCCTGTGCAGAGTTGGGCTGCAGATCTCCTTGTCACAGGACACTGTGGATGCTAGACCTTTTTAGGAGTGTAATAAGAGATTTTAGAAGTTCACGGGAGATAAATTTATAAATTTCAAAGTATCACACATTGTCACTATGATCCTAGAGACCAACCAAGCTCAGAAAGCCTCTGGGCTGCATGTGGGAGTTACTGGAAAAACACTGCAGAGAACTGTCATTCATGATTGCTCTGTTTTCACATTCTTTCTTAGAATCGCACCCCTGGCCAACACCAGAGACACAGGACTAGATGGACCTGTAATTGCTCTCATGTTCTTTTCTCGACAAAAAGGCATACTAAAGCTTGTATGCTGACAGTTTCAGGCTCTGAAAGTACATCTCAAACATACTTACTGAGAATTTTTTTCTGTCCTGGGAAGGGTGTAGCTCAGCCATAGACATCTAACCTTGGAGACATTTAAAGCTGTGTGAGATGAATCCTTTCTTTCCTGTTTACACTCAGTTCTGCACTTGGTGAACTCCCGTGAAGAGTCCTATGATTTAAAGTTTCCCTTGGTTTATGCACTTTGCTGAATAGGGCTCTTTTCTTTGCCCCAAGGGCGGCGTGATCGTTCACAATGAACAGTACGAGGGAGCCTAGCAAACCTTAGCCTTCTGCAGCACCTGTTCGTGACACTGCAGTAGCTCTAAGTTGGTCAGCCTGACATTGGACCCAAGAACATCACAGAAGCAGCAGTGTTGAGAGCACCCAGGATGGATGTAAAAGTTGGGGACATAAATCACATCAAAGTAAGGGATTAAAAGATTCTTGAAATCGTCATCAAGAGTGAAGTCATGAAGCCAGAAGGCATGAATAGCCATTGCCATAAAATGCTCGGACTCCAAGAGCTGTGTGGTTCAGTCATCAGTGATAGCACCCGAATCCATGCAGACAGCACAACCCATATTTAACTAGGGAAGTAGTTTATGATACATCACAGTAATTTATTTAAACTGAGAAATTCTTGTCCCCTGGGAGCACTTCCAGAAGGCGGGACATGTCCTTGGGTCCATGTTCTTGGTGACTTTAGTAAGAATGCAAGAAAAAAATTAAAAACAAATCATTCCAGATAGCATATGCTGACAGCATTAAATAAACAGACAAAAAAGAGAGAGAGTACTAGATAATTACACAGAACAACAAAGAGCACATGGCCAACTGTGGCTCACATGAACAATCCAGTTCAGTGCAGGGTCAGTATACACTGCACTGACAGATCAGGGATGCTTTTCTGAAAGGGACGTAGGTGATCACAACTTCCTCAGATGATATGGAGGCAGTATGAATTCCCAGTGCAGTGCAATGCTCATAAGGCAACCATTAACTCTGGGTGTGTAAAAATGGGAAAAGATCCAGGTGGTGTGTATGCCAGTGAGCATTGCCCTACCTCCACACCAGCAGGAGCGATCTGGGAACCTTGTCTTTGCAGAGGCTGTTTCTGTATTGGCAAGAGCTCAGGGAAAAGCTCTAGTGACAAGAAGTCTGGAAAAGACTTAGAAAGCTCAATCTCTTGAGTTTATCCAAGACAGTCAAAAGTTACTTGAGTCTTGGCTGCTCGTTCTATGTAGGGGTGGAGGCTTTTGATGCTGAACAGTAGAGAAAGGTCTAACAGCAGCCAAATGTTAGTTAGATTGGTCAAGCAGCATTTGCCTAATTGTAGACAACTGTATCTCAGTTTAGTTACTCCAGGCCCTTACATTGCCAGTAGATATCCAGCCAACACAGCCGATGGACTGTAGGGTGAGATTCCTCTCATCCTAAAGCAGGCTGCTAAAATAGGGCAGGTGTGCCCACCAAGGCACCACCGAGTGCCTTTTTCTCTCCTTGAATCTGAAGGGGCTCTCAGGTGATCAGCTCAGCTGTGGACATGTACACTGTAAACACCTAAATTTAGGTAAGATGAATCCAACTAATTCAGGCCAGAAATGGTGTACAACACATCTTCTGATAGCAAAGGTAACGAACCATTGCAACAACGCATCTATATATACAGTGGATTCTCCATCACCCAGGGACTTTAAATGAAGACTGAGCATGATATAACACAAAATGCTGTAGTTCAACCAGTCGTTAAAAACTGACACAAAGAGGCCCTGGACCAGAGACCTCTTCTCTGTGTTGTGTGTGGATCTGGTAATAACGATATTTTCGAGTCTTAGAAAGATTTTGAATCAATGTCATGAAGGACTACTAAATATTTCCTCAGTTCAAGATCTACAGCTCATCATGTTGGTATTCAAACACATCTTGTGCAGGGTGACTTGAAATATTAGTATTTTCAGCCTCTCACATGGTCTTTTTCCTTTTCTAAATAAGATAGCAAAGCAAGCAAGAGAGAGGACTACTCTGCATAACTACGGCGTGGGCTTTTGCTGTAGTCCAAATTATTTGTGTCTTGTTGCCAAAAGTGCAGTAAAGAGAGAAAACTTGGTCTTAGAAAAGCCCCCAAGAAAATAGCATTTGGTTTTGTCGACTTTTTCCTGTTGTGCGTTTGAAAGAGGGAAGTTTTTTGGCCACAAAATGCAACTGTCACCTATCGCAGTCTGAAGACTTAGAGCTAAAAATGTCAGTGGGAAGAGGGGGAAGGGAAAGGAGAGTACAGCCTTTTCTCTCTTGAAAAATAGTCTATTCAAATTCTCCTCCAAAGCCACAGGGGAAAGTGGTGGCCGTGTAGACTGAAACCATCTTCATCCCGCCAGCCAGCATTGTGCACAAATGGTCCTTGCACAGACAAAGTACTTTTCTCATTTCTGGAGTGGTCCTGTTGTGGCTATCGCATCCACACTGCACTTGGATGGGAATTATCTGATAACTGTTCTTACTTGGAAAGTGTCAATTAATTGCAACCCAAACCTTCAAGGAAGCATCTGAACAAACATGTCCTCTTTGCCAGCATGGCGTGTCCTACGGGTGGCCCTTCAAGATCTCCTGTTGCAACTGCTCCACTTTGCTGATGGCTCAATGCCCACTGGAGATGGGACTGGGAAGGAGAAGAAAGGAACTGATACACACTCCAGCTTTGACATCAAGACTGTCCTTTCCTCCCAAGTTTATTTGTATCTTTCTCAGGCCAAAACCCCAACATATTCCGATCAAGCAAACTCAGAGGACCCTTTACCGTAGCATCAACTCCTGGCTTACAGATAGTGTGATAACGTGTAAGAAACACGCTTGGCTCACCACATTATTTGCTGCAAGCATAACAACAACATGACGGTAAGGAGTGACCACAGTGGGATCCAAAGCAGTAACGCTGTGGCAAACAGTCCTGGATACAGCTATCTTTTGAGTCACCCTTTCTGTCAATATTTTTAGAGAAATAAAAGGCTCTGGCTGGAAATGAAGAAGGTTATTTTACTGGAATGATAGGCACATTTTGGCTGCTAAAATCATCCACAAAGCATTTTAGAACTGATCGCATGCTGTGAATCTGTCGTTGGACACGGACACTTAGAAACTAAGTCCTCAACAGCCTGAGACACTGGAAGATGGATGGAAGGGTGTTTTCCACATTAGTGGAAAAAGCTCACTCAAAAGAAACAGACAGTCCTGCACCCCCTTTGCTCCCAGTTTCCTGGTCTGTCACAGCTTGGTTTCCAAAGTATGCCTTTCCATGGGCCAAGGATGGAGGTTTCAGAGAAAGCTAATGAATCATGGCTTGAAAACTGACTACAAACTTGAATATACCCCTTTCCTTCATGCCAAGGGATTCAAGTAACACTGAAAAGGAAGAGCTAGCAATTAAGATACCTCGCTGTGACCTTGCATCTTTTCTGCACTGATTACGTAGTTTGGTTGGCAGATTCTTCTAAGGAGATTTCTCAAAGTCTTCTTTCAGAGGAGTTTCACTTTGTCTGACTACATAGAAAATTTGCATTCAGCAGCTATACCCATCAAGAAGGATTTAAGAAAATGAATGATGAATATTCTACTACATCATGTGAGAGACAGAAATGAGGTGAACCAGAATACAAATAGCTCCTCCAAAGATATTAAATGGAGGACATACCTCTCTTTACCAGCCAAGCAGGACAGGAGGGAAATATAGGGTCCTTGTAATTTCTGGCTTCATCTGCGCTAGTAAATTAAGCAGTGTCAGGAAATGTTCCCTGCTAGTGGAACTCAATGAGCCATACTTTTAGGCCATTAGCACAGTCCCTGGCTGGTTTATGCGCATGCCAATACGCACTGTCCCAAACAATTCCTGGAAAGACCCATTCCCAAGCGGCAGTTTGCCACTCCTTTTGCTTCAAATGCTGACCGAATTTAATAAAATGAAAATGGGATGTTCCATGCTGGTGGACTTTATTAGACACATTTGATTTAACAGTATAGACAGAACTGCTAAGATCTTTTGGTTTCTTGCCTAAATCCATCCTCTTGTGTCAGGAGAGACAGTGAAGAAAGCTTAAGATCCAGGTGATTCTGGAGCCTCTAGCACCAAGGGAATTCCCTCCAGAAGATGTGTGTGGGTTACGTCCTCAACATCATCTTGGGGTCAGGAAGAAACAGAGCAGGACAGAGTATCTGCCCCCAAACACTGATGGGGTACACTGGAGTTCAACTTCCACGATAAACCAGTCACATTTGGGTGTCCACACATACGTGTCCACATGGAAGCAAGATTACAATGCAGATCTAGTGTCAATGAAGCCTCACCGAACATGGACACCTATTGGGGTCGGTGAAATTGCTCATGTGTAGATGTCCAGGGGCACAGACACCCTGCTGGCTCCAGAGGTGCATGGGGAAGCTGCTCAGTGTTGGATCGCACAGTCAATACACTGGAAGGCTCTTAGTGCTCATCTACTTGGGAACTTGTATCTCTAAAAGCTCAGGCATGAATTTAAATTCTTCCAGTTACAAGCTTGATGCCTTTTGTGCCTGAATATCTTTTTTTTTTTTTTTTAAAAAGGTACTTTGGTGGTTTTTGTATTCCCGAATAAATCTGTACTGGTATAACCAGTATTGCACAAGAGAATGCTACTGGCAAAACAACAGCAATTTAATTATACCAGCATATCTGAAAAACAAAACAAAACAAAACAAAAACCACGCCATGTTAATCGGCTTTGGAAGCAAGAGACAGCAGCCGCTTTCTGCTCTCACAACCAGAGAGGGAATGAATCATGGCAGTCGACCTGGATTTGCAGTTCTATGTAATGGCATCTAATTCGGCTCTTCTCCTCGCCTCTCACAGTCACTGAGTTAAAGCCCACCCTGTTCCTACACAGTGAGAGTGTTTTGGCTTCGTCCAGCAATACTTCAAGCCACCCGAAAGCTTCCCACTTCTACAGGAGCTTTTAATATGGTTTTTAAATGAGGAACAAAGCTCTCTGCAGAGCAGCAGCAGCATGGCATCTGCAAGCAACCACCGTCTTATCCCTCCAGCTCATTTTTCAGCCATAATATGTTTCTTGGCAAAATCAATTCAGCAAATGTCCAGATTTATAGAGTTCAGCCACATGGCAACCTTTTTCAGGGCCACATGCACAGCTATCATTTAAAGCCTTTTACTGTGTTCGTAGAGAGGATCAAAGTGCACTTTCCCATTAAAGATTTAAAGCCTTTTTGTGGCAAAGCACATGTCACCCTGAAGGACACCTTGGGTCTTGCATATAGATGCATCTTGTGCAACTTCCACTGCAGGATCAATGGGCTGATGCTTGGGAACACTTCTGATCCTACCATTAAGTTGGAGGATAATATCTTTCTCAGGGGATTATGAAGTACCTCCCACACTGGCATCTAAAGGCATTTTAATCTGCGCAGTGCAGAGCTAAGCAAAGACATCAGAAATATCTTGGGGACAAGAAACAACTCACCCATATTAACACAGTGCTCTTCCCAAGGACTTAGAGCTCAGAAGCAAAGCAGATCAGGCAGAGGCAGATATTTTTATGCACATATAGTTAGGAGGCATTAAAGTTCTGTCACTTCTTCAACGGTTTGTTACACCCTCTGCTGAAGGGCACTGTTCCCACACTCAAGACCTGGACCACATCGTGTGTGCATCTTTAACAACGTCTCCTGGGTTACCCTGGCTGGATGGCCTTTACCTCAGTCAGCCCAAGGCAAATGGGAAGAAATGTGGCTGGGCTCACCCTGCCCAGGAAAGGAGGACAACGGCATGACCGCCTTCTCTTTGCTTTGCTGGGACTATACCCAGAGCTTGAGCCTTGTGGGACAACTAATGTGCAAACCTGGCCTCAGGCAGACTTGCAGCTCACCTGCGCTTTAAGCAATGGTCAAGGTGGTGTTTGGGAGATGGTCCAGGGAGACGCCTGGCAGAGACAGCACCCCCTCAGCAGCAGGGCTGACAACCTGGGAATGAGGAAGGGGCTGGAAAGGGATTTGCACAAGAACAAGTCCTGCTCATCCTTAATTTCTTTTGCTGCCTCAACTCTCTGTGCACGAGCATCCCTGTGGCTCTCTTCGTTTCAGGAGAAGTTGTTGGTAAGGGGAAAATCTCCCCTGCAGTTTGCTTCCTCCCAAGACATAGTTAGAAGTAACCACCCCACACACACTCCACTCTTTATACTTTACACTTTACAACTCCCATTTCATAACATATCCTATGACAACTTGATGGGAGGGGAGGTGGTTTTGGGGCCTCTTTCCTCAGAGACAGATTGATCTCCATGTAGCTGCATGCCCTGGACTTTACTGCACAAAGTGCTAATGGCATGCTTTCCACAAGGAGCTTATTCCCAGCTCTGCAGAGGAGGAACATAGCAGGCACGAGGACAGCACCTTGACTGAGCATCCCTCTCCTCACCCCACACTGGGGTGGGAGGGTGGAGGGGAGCGCTCTGCTCCACTATAAACAGACTCCCTGCCATGAAAATAGGCGGCCACCAAGTGATGCCAGTAGGAGCGCTTTAGTGATTTAAATGATGTACATGGCAGAGAACAGCTTGATTAATTCATATGAACTGTAACTACTTAGGGCTCCATTCATCTGGAATGATCTATAGTCCTATCTGCCGCAGCAGTTACAAAAGGTCCCCAGCTTCGGTTGCAGGTGATGTATTAGTCACCCCAACCCAAAGCAAGCCCATGCACAGGGAGCTGCTTTGTTGCTACAGGCATCTATGTCGGAGCAACTGAGAGCAAGACAAGGAAAAGGGATCTGCTCCTCAGCAGGCCATGGGGCAGGATGAGAAGCCCCACCAGGCATCTCCCCAGGGAAGGGGATACAGGTTGGGGATGGCTAACCCCAGGGCAGCAAGCAGCTGACTCCCTCCACGATGAAGAGGTTTTTTTGAAGCACTGCTGTCTTTATCTGAAAAATCAGTCAGTGGCCTATACATGATGTGTGAGGATATCTGGCTGAGGCTGAACACCAGGGCTAGCCGCTGCATTGCCACGGTAGCTCATGGGATCATTGGGTTTGGTTTCATTGCTCCTGAACGTGATGGAAGACTTTGGCCTCAGACTCCAAGTTAGACACACGAATGCAGGACGGAGCTGCTCTGAGTGACCCTCACCTCTGCCCAGAAACTGCTTGTCCATCTGGTTAAGTGGAGGAGACAGAACCTTCATCTTCCTTAAACCAACCCCCATCTCTTAGCATCATCAAAAGGAGCAGAGGGCACGTCCTGATCAGCTGCTGAACCCAGTATGTGCCTGTGTTGCCTACAGCATGAGGAAGAAGTGACTCTCTTGCTGGCGGCATTGGTGGAGACAAAGCCAAGTCCTAGAGAAGGCTGGTGCCACTGTGAAACATGGAGGTGGGAGTCCTGCTCCCTGCCAAGCTGTCCAGTATGGCTCAAGTCTCTTGTAGGAAGGGTGAAGCTGGCCCATACCAGACCTGCTGCCAGATTTGTACCTCCCAGCACCCAGTAGCTGCTGGTCACAACCCATCCCCACCAAGAGCAACGGTGGCAATCCAGGACACTGGGTCGCAGTGCCACCGTGTGGGCTTTGCCAGCTCCCAGAGCACAGAGAGAGGGACATGGGGTGCTCTGAACTGGATCTAGGTCCCTTCAGCTGGTGACTGATGGACCAGGGAAACAAAAGTATCAAACTGGAAGCAGACATCCTGGCTTCCCCGAGGACGCAGAACTCGTTGACCAGCACTGCTATTCTTGAGCAAGTCCTGGGTACTAAGGTCAAACATCTGACTTCCGTGCAGGCTTCTTTAGAGGATCTTTGAGGCAGGACCTCCATCAAACTCTCCCAACAGGCTGCCGCCCTCTGCACCCACTGGGCTCAGCCTCTGAGGAGCAAGGGTCCCTCACCATCTTCCTTCAGCTGTAGGTCAGCATGGAGCCATACTGAACGGAAGCATGAACACCCTTCACCCCTTTGGTGCAAAGGCAGGCTCTTGGCCCAGGTCCAAGCCGACTTCATGTGAGTGAGGCTGGATAACTTTGCACTGAAGCAGATGAGGAGCGCTTACACAGCCTGCGAACATTGCTGGAGTGAGAGACAACAGAGAGGTGGTTTTAAAAGGCTGGCAAGCCCTGAGAATTTAAATGCTTCCTGGACATTTAAACCACCAGTGTTGTACCTGAGCTAGGACTTTGCCTAGCTTATGGCATCAAGACAGTCAGCTGTGTCTCAGTCCTGAGCACAAATAGCCAGAAGCAGAAGATAACTCCTGAAGGTGCATGAAGGTTTCCCAGGTCATGCTAATGGACTCAAGTGCCTCTAAAGATGCCTTGCTGAGCCAGCTCATCCAGGACCTAGCAGTAGGACAGTGCTCCTCACAAAACATCTGCCTTCATGCCACAGATGTCCCCAAATCACACAGTGCCACACTGATGCATCAGACCTCTGCCCATGCCCACAGTGGTCAGTTAGACATAAGATTGGCTGCCTTCATGCTATGCTGCAGTTAGTCTGGATTAGACCCTCCTCTCAGTTTTAGATGTCTACGTGTCAGCCCCTACCACCAAGGCAGTCACTCTCAACTCCCTTTGTAGTCAACAGAGAAGTAGATCACACTGGGGAGGACGTGACTCAGTCGCTGTATTTCGGACATGTGTGTTAGGATGAATGAGCCGTGCCCTGACTTCATCGGAGGATGCACTCCTCTGGAATCAGTGTAACTAGACATTTAACAATGTCATCTAGCCCCTCCTAGTCCAGCAATCCTGTTGCCACACCAGCTGCGTAAAAACCATGCATATTCTCAGGAACAAAAATCCTTCCCTGGCGTATTTTAATACCAGCCAAGTAAAATCCTGTGGTAATGCCTTCAAGCTGTTGTGCTTGTGACCTAAGGAAGACGCATGAGAGACTGGAAACTGTTTTCATCCCAAACACAGGCACATGTGTGGTCAAAACCTGCTGCAAATCTCAGCACCTCTGGATGAGCCTGAAACACCCATCCAAGTCGACACCCATGTTCAAAACCCCCACAAGACCTGGGTCTGCAACGGTTGTGGATGTAATTGATCAGAATTGAGCAAAAGAGCTGAAGTTTTTTTAGGTCTTTTTTCGGTGACAAAGAATTGCTCTCCACTGACCATTGCCTTCTTGATTGACTGCCCTTACTTTCTCCTTAGTCCCTCAAATACACAGCTGCTTCCCTCACCGTCAGGGCAGGCTGCAGAGTGCCCTGCCCTGCAGCTTATCAAAGACCTGTGCTGCTTATCCAGGGCCATCACAGTGTCAAATTATCATCTGACCTGCTGCTTGTGACAGCCTAGGTGATGGTGGCCTCGGTAGAGGGAAATTAGACAATTATGTCTGGTGCTGGGCAGGAGGGTCTGCTGTCAGATCTCTTGCCACCTACATGTCCTTGCTGCAGCAGCTCTCTCCTGAGCCTGTCATCACTGGGTTTTTGCTGGAGGGAGTCTCTGGAGACTGGAGCAGCACTTGCTATACCACAATGCTGAGTCACCAGCAGGATTCCCAGCCAGGGCCATCCAGGGGGCATGAGGCTTTCCTCTTCCAGGGCTGCCAAACATGTGTCAGCTTCTTGGAGACTCTCAGGCGTGAAGCTTTCCTGGGAATTTCCCAAGGAGCTTGGCCAGTCTGGGTGACCCATCTCCTCCAGACGATACTGACAGCAGAACAGGCTCTGCAGCTCCACCTGTGCAGCAGTGAACACCAGGGTGCTCCCCAACCAAATACCACTTGCCCTCACTGCCACAGGTACCTGGACGGCATCGGTGTAACTATCACTGAGGAAGGAGACAGCACAGCAAAGGAAGCTTTTACCTCTGACTTGTCTCACCCTCACAAGAATTAAACAAAAGCCTTGTGCTCCATGGCTGGCACAGCTTGGTCTGAGCCACAGGTCTGAGAGATGCTACCTGGACGTACTCCAGGGCATAGCTCCAGCCTTATGGTGTCTCTGGCCAGATGGCACAAGGAAGATGCTCTGGCCCTTCAGTGCTGCAAAGACCTGCCTGGTGCTGACACTCTGATCTCACAGACAAGTTGGTCAGTCAGCAGGGACCCTGTGGAGGAATGGGGAAGTGGAATTGGAGATATGTCAGCAACTAACTTGCTTTCTCAGTGCAAAACAGGCCAGTGGGTAAATGAGCACTTCTTGGAGGTTTGGACCTAGATGGTTTGAGATGGGGCAAGAGGCAGAGGGCAGGAAGGGAGAAAAGAGAGTAAATTGAGGACTTACTGAGCTGGTAGATTGAGGACTTACGCTAATATTGACTGGATCTGAAGTGTCCAGACCAGTGAACCTGTGAAACTCAGGGCTGAGGGATTTCTTTCCTGGCTGACTGACCAGCATGCCTGGGGCTACCAGCACTTGGAACAACTCCCCTGTGCCCGTTTTCTCATATTGTGGCATCCACCAGAAAGTTCCCCACCAGGGAACAGAGTAGAGTTTTTTAAAGCATGAAAAAGTATATTGTGGCTCCAACAGTCATGACTTAAAACCTCAACTCTTCCCCTGTGGTGAGCTACCCTCATGGCTGCCTTGCTGTCTACAAAGCTTCGTCGTATAAAGTGAGCTCTCATGAGCAAAGAGGTGCCCTTGATAGTCTTGTGGCCAAGCTATATGCAGCAGCTGCCAAAGCCCTTGGCATGCACAGCTGGGCCCACTGCAGGTGAGCCTGCTCTCCACCAAGCCCAGCAGGCTCTTCTGGAAAGCAAGAAACCAAAGTGAGGCATGGGGCAGAAGACACAGCACAGAAGTAAACCACACCAGTCCATGAGGAATGAGAGAGGATGTTCATTTGGCAATGCAGTTCTTACTGCGTTGATGAGCTCCTGTAACAAGGCACTGCCTCAGCACACCAAATCACAGCAGAGGGATAAAAGGAATAACAACCTACAGATTCAGCTCTCTTTTCCAGTAACTGCCCCTGTAGAGCATCACGCACAGACAAGATCACTGTGGCTTTTTTTCCTCCTTGTCCTCTCTGCTCCAGCGTTACTAGTCCCCCCTTACCTGCTCACAGCCTGGGGCATCAGGCACCTCTCCCTTTCTGGAAGAGGGTCACAGACTCAACAAGAGGTCCAACAAGAGGTCCGACAACATTTTCCCCACACCTCCTAGTAACAGCTATCAAAATTTTTCAGCTAAACCTACCCATTTCTACAGTCCTTGCTAATTAGCCCCTAATAAGGCTAGCTGTCAGTTCCCATCCTCACCCCAAGACTCCATTTCCCTGTTTGTCCTGCCCATTTCCCTACTTTGCGTGCACCTCGTCCGCTCAAGCCAGGAGTTTTGTAATGGCTGCTAACAGCTGTACCTGTGTAGCACTCACCAGCATAGGCTTCAGGTGTTTATTCTGCAAAACTATGGGTGAATAATCATTTCCAAGCTACTGTCTTGTTATAATGTTTACAGCAGGCAATAAAAGCAAATAGACTTTAAAGTGTTTATAAGCTTCTCTGAGCACCCACTGCTCTGGCTCCTGTGTGTCATCTCCTCCAGCTCAGGATTGTAGGGAGGCTTTTCACCAGCCCAGGTGACATTTCCCTAAAGAACAGGCCAGTCACACTAAACTAGTGACTGTCCAAGAAAGTACTGCTGCAGTAACACCTTTCAAATCCCCTGTCCCTGGGACCTCCTGAGAGAATCCTCCATGTTTCGTGGAGTCTTGCAGGCCAGGACTGAGAAGACATCACACGTGGTTGGTCCCACTGGCCCCACTCCCACCCAGGACTCACGGCCTCCTTTCCTCCCTCTCAGCGCTCTGATCTAGAGACAAGAGTCCTGATGCAGTATTTTATTAGTAGAAAGGAAATATATCTCCAGAAAACTTCCAAAAAGCTGAAGGATTTAAGATGCTAAAGAAAACATAATTCATAGGCGGCAAATGCCGGCAGATTGTTTGCCAGAAGTGCCATCTAACAAGAGAGTGATGGAGCAACTGCTGCCGTTCCTCGTTGCCAGCACGCAAGGGCTGTTGTGTAGTCTAACTGAAAACGTGAGTGTAGAGGAGCCTGATTCTCTGCCCTTATTATCTGAGGGTTTGTACAACCTTCTCAAGAGCAGGCTTATTAAATTTAACAGATCTCAAGTGCTCCCAAAATCTATAAATGATGAATCCTTGGGGGGTAGGGGAAAGGGATCCTTTAAATGCATTATTCAATGAAGATGTAAACTAAAAAACACAAATGGTGAGTGGGTTATTTAATCTCATTCAACTCTTGGGTAGAAGAAGAAATATCACTGAAAAACTCGTGCCCACAAACTTGCCTATTTTTCCCAACTGTATCAGATGGTGTGAGAAAAGCCTGTATATCACTTCTGTCTCTGAGCCTTGTGTGCTTTATCAGGAACAGCACAAACGAGCACCGACCTTCCCTCATCTGCATCCCAGCATCCTTGTGTTGTACTCTGAGAGCTAAATCCTCCACTAGATAGTCCATTGCACTCCCTGAGGGTGCTGCAAACCTGAGAGCCTCCCAGGAGCTCAGCACACCTTGTTAAAAGCTCAGGCTCGCACGAAGTACTAACTTTTGCCAAGGTTAGGAATGACACCGTGAAGAGCAGTGGTCAGGGCTGACCATGCAGAAAATGCTGAGCTACCCACAGCCTGGCATCTCGACTAGCACAGGATATACGCAACCCCAATGCAACCAGGTGTTTTACTTCCCTCTAGCGATTGCATCATAAATGAGGTTGTTACAGGCTGTGAGCTTTGCTCTAGCTTTAGCTTCCTTCAAGGACAACTGAGGAGCACTCCAGGACACATGGTGGAAGAGTTAGTGTAGGCTGCTCAGTAGAGTTGGCCCAAAAAAATCCTTTTTCCCTTCTTCATATGGGAAAAAGAGGATTTGTTCTACTTTAAATTTCCCGTTGTTTTTGGAAAAAATGTACCCATTCATTTAATCCCTAGAAAAATGTTCACAACTCTGCATTGTGAAAGTAGAAAATGTACACAGAAAACTGATAGAAAATAGCCAGGCTGTGTTGAATGTGGTATCGCCTGGACTTTGATCCCTCTTCTCCACATCTCTGCCAGCACAAGGGACCTGAGTACCTTGTGATCAGCTTCGGCGGCAGGGGGGGGCTCACACTTCGGGCAAAGGTGCTTTGCACTTTGCCTCACACAGGTGCAAGGGATCTTACGCAGCTGGAAGCAGAGCTGGGTGAACAAACAGGAAGAGCAGGAACACCTCGATTTGGAAGAAGCCAGCTGTCCCCAGCCTCTTACTGGGACACTTTCCACCGGAACATGCAGTCCTGGCTTTTATTGACTGAGAATCAAGAGCTCAGTGTGTCCTGGAGAATCTGTCCTGTGTAACTATAACATTGCAGGTTACAGTTTGAAGCAGGAGATTGCTGCGAAGGCTAAATTCAAGGGGTGGGAAAAGGAAGGACAGGGGAAAATTGCCTTAATCAGAGACCTTTAAAAGAAGTAGATGCTAAAATACGGAGCGCTGCAAGGAAGCTGATAGTGTCACCTTGGCAGAGCAGGCTGGGCAGGGAGAGCTCTGCTTTTGGGAGGTCAGGCACCAGCTGCAGTGACTCTTCTCAGCATTCGTGGCACCAGGAACCACGCGGGGCTGCTGCCTACAGCCGTGGTGCTGCACTGAAGGGCACAGCATGGATGGAAAACAAATGGAAAGATCATTTTTTCTGCAAAGACCTCCCAGTCTAAATGGCCGGAGACACAACAGGGAAGAAATTCCTTGGCTGAGCTGTAATCCTGTGTACAGGATCCGGCCGCACAAATACACTGCATGCGGCAATCCTGGTTATGAAAATGATGGATGTCGCATCCTCTTCTTTGCAACACACCAGAAACAAAGCTCAGGTGGTTTTCTGTGCTGGGAAATCTGTGCCTGCTGCCCTAGCAAGGATTGTACCTGAGCAGACGGGTTCCTGCTATCTCTCACTGTCAGTTAGATGAGAAGGAGCAACATTACGCTTGAAGCTCATTTGCAAGAGGACTTTGCAGTTTGTCCCCAAAGACCTTTGCCACATCTTTGTGGCTTTTTCAGGGTGGGACATCATTGTTTCTTACAGAAATTTGACATCTCTAAGTTCATATATGTACTATGTACTTGCTCAGTGAGCGCTGACTTCAGCTTCCCAAGCCCACAAGTGTGCTGACAGAGTAGCAGAGGACTGTGCAAAATCCTGCCATGGTGGGAATCAGTCTCCACTTTACCAAAGCAAGCACAGAAAGGCTTCTCAGGCACCCAGACGCCGCTGTACACTTTCAGGGCCTGGGAATGCTGCTGCTGGCCCCTGCTCTGAGACCACAAAATCGACACCTTCCACAGAAGGAAGAAAAACCTCCTGGGCTTTCACCCTCTCGCTTTCAGTTCCTTTAAAATTCTATGGAAAGGGTATTTCCAAAGAATTGCTCATTCTCATATGTTATCACATACTGTGTCCAGCATGCAGCACTACCTTTCTTGGCCTGTGTTGGAACTGGCGGTTCTTTTTCTTGTGTTTCTTCCAAATTTGCATTCTAACATCCCTTCACTGAAGAGAATTGAATGTGTTAGTCAGGCAAGGATATGTAAATCCAGCAATCCGCTCTTTAATAAGCATCCTTACCCTAGTGCAGCTGCTTGGACTGTCACCAGTAATACGTCCCTGTCTATTTGGATCACAAGGGAATGCAATCTTTCATGTTGTAGGAGATTTACGTACAGCATTTTCACTGGAGCAGCATAACAAAACCCCACCCAAAGTCTCAAAGCCTCCAGGAAGTTCAGATACAAATTTTGAGACTCGGGATCTATTTTTATTTGGCTTTGTTTTTAAACTCCTTTTTCTTCTCCCTTTGATGATTTTCCCTGCTGTTGTGGACAAATGAAAAGCAACCAGAGGCAGTACCGCACAGCCTGGGATTGCTGCCCAGCGCCCTGGTCCAGCTGTGCACCCTGTCCACAGCCTGGTTGTGCTGGGACAAGACAGGAGGTGGCATGTCCCCTTCCCCAGGCCACAATGGTGAGGTACAGTATATCCTCCTGCATGGACTATCAGGGGACCACAACTGCCCTTAGCCTGCGTTCTAGACACCACCACTATGGAGAAAACCGCTGATGTGGAGGACACCACTCCACACAGGAAATCAGAAGGGAAACTATAGCACTTGGAGGAGAAAAGGACCCTTTACCCTGGCATGCAACCACAGGTCTGAGCTCATTTCCAAGATATACAGGACACATTGGAGACCCTCGGGCTTGACCTATGACACCAGCTTCATCTCCAGAGCTCTCTGGAAGGAAGAGCCTCAATGTGCTGATGGTGTGACAGTGTACATCACGAGGGTCGGGCCCAGATCAGGCCACGTATGCTAAAGCCCATGCCACCTGCAGTTATCCTTGGCTTAGCATCACCTGAGGCTTTCAAAGAGCCTTTAGGCTCAGATGCAGGTCTGTGGACAACCAGCAGGAGACCTGGACCTGCCTCAACCTGCTTCCTCACTCACTTTGCACCTCCTGGCACAGGAACAGCCACCTTCAGGAGAGCAGCTACTTTGCCACAAATGAAAGTAAACAGAGAAGTGGCCTTTCCCATCTCCTCCTCTCTCTGGCAAACCTCAAAGATTAGGACTGTCCACGGTGGTGCTAAGAGAAGGGAGCTGTCCCTCACTATCTGGAAGAGAGCAACCCCAGGATAAAGAGAGGTGGAGAGTCCAGGTGTCCAGCCCTTGGTTGGGCTTGGCCATTTCCCTGTAGCCTGGAGGCCAATAAGACTCTGTGACCCATGCAGCTGATGTCCACAGGTGTCTATTCTCAAGTGACGGGACAGTAAAAATGATTCACAGATTTGTCAACAGTCCGTGAAATCTCAAACAAGCCCAAACCTTGGAGGCCTGATGGCTTCGTGCAATTTTCCACCATTCACAGAACCATTGGGAATAGCTCAATAACCAGACTGAACCAATCTAGAAGTCTGCCTGGGCTGTATGTCTGTGTCATAAAGTGTCACAAATGCAGGTGAAAAGTAAAACCGTCTATATAAATGTATACACGCACACACACACAAAAGATTTTTTTCCTTAACATTGTATCTGCAGATCATCAGCATTTGGCTTACAACATGATTCCTACTATCGGAATCTCACTTGTAAAGTAATTTGTCTGACCATCAGGTTTATATGCAAAATAAAATTGTGACTTGGGGAAATGAGACAGAAGAGGCAAAGTGTTTTTCAAGTGACCTCAGTGGCTGATTTTTTCTGGGGCTTAGAAATGGGTACTGCTAGGGAGAAACTTTAAAGAGCACGTGAAAACGTTAATGAAGATTGGAACGATGTCTAGTATCCAACACAGTAATTCTCCTCCCAGTAATTTCTTTATGCCTCATACTTGGAGTTCAGCAGGTCATAAATTTTGCCTGCTCTGAAGTTAACTGGATCTACGAGATGTAAATGTATTACTCATCCACTGGTTAATTTGTATGCTCGTTGCTTTCCAACCTCTCCACAAATTGATTTTTA
This sequence comes from Steatornis caripensis, assembly GCA_013398225.1. Lineage (NCBI taxonomy): Eukaryota > Metazoa > Chordata > Aves > Caprimulgiformes > Steatornithidae > Steatornis > Steatornis caripensis. The sequence continues at coordinate 57,828 of VZSC01004066.1, forward strand.
GATTCGTTATTTAGCCAGGAAGATATTTCCTGGCTCGTCCCTCAGAAGGTCACAGAACAACGTGATGCTGCTGACTGCCATGGGGAGGCAGAAAGTCAAGCAGAGGGCTGGAGAACAAGTTTCCCCATGTCAAGTTCAGTCAAAAGTCAATCAAGGTGCAAGCTGTGCCTGTTCAGAGCTATGTTCCAGGCAGGGAAGCAGAAGGACGGGATGATGGGCTATGGAGAAGGGAAGTAGGGCAGCAAAACAGATGAGCAGCACAGGTCTGGGCCTAGAGGGTATAAGCTCACACCTCCGGGTGGTCTCTTTCTTCTCACTTTCATCTCTCCGTACTGTCTGGATTCATCTGCCAGCTTGAACCCCACAGGCTGGTGGTCCCTCTCCTCTTAGTAGCTCTAAGCCAGCTCTGCTGGCCTTTTAGTCCTTTTGGAGGATGCTGTTCAGGGCTGTCAATGTCCTCGCTGGAATCCTGCTGCCTCCACAAGTTGTCCAAGGTCAGTGGCTACGTCCCACCCGAGACAAGTGGTAAAAAGTCCAGAAGGAATTAAGCCACCTTGATCTGAGCCCTCTGACTGTTTGGCTCAGCCTGATGTCTAGGTGGTGCATAGCTCTCCGTGCACATTAGGAAGCTGGCTTAGGTTGCCGCTTGGCACAGAGGTGTGATGTCTGCATGTCAGTGGTTACCTCAGCCAGGCCTGAGACCGTGGTGTGCCTGCTCGGTGAGCCTCAAGGCCAGCTCCAGGGCTGCCAGCTTGCAATGCCTTTCCATGAAAAGCTGTCAGCGCTTGGAAATGTGCAAGTCCAACAACTTGGAAGCAAGGCTGGAATATGGCTCCATTCCAGGTCTAATATCCCTGGGTCTTAATGGTGCTCCAGAAAGATTAACCTTCACCTGCAAGCAGTTCTTACAAAAAGACACAAAAACATGGCCCAGAGCATCGCCAGACTCACAAACTGAGTCATTAGCAGAGTTACATCTCTGATTTGCATCAGACACAAAGCTTCATGACAAACCGCTGGAAAGCTCTCCCGTCTGTCCCTCCATGCCACACTGTATGCTCCTACTACAGAGGTTCCTCGCCTCCTTTAAGGGGCAAGTTTCACTTTCCCACAGGTGCTCACTGTATTTTTCCCTCACCCTTCTTTAGGGTGTTACATTCGTGGCCACATGGCTGTGACTTGGTCTCTATTTTCACCTTTTTGTTTTTTTCCAGCTGATTACATTTTCACACTGATTTTGCAGCCTTATGTACTGGCTCCCACTGTTTGTATTCTAGGAAACATTTACTGCCTGTCTGGCTTGCCAGCACTAGGATTGCTCACCATCCCTTGGGAATGATGAGAAATTACATGTCAGAATTTACCCGCTTCCCAGCACTCCCTGTTTACTACAAGGACCCCATGGGCAAGAGAACAAATAGATTACTACAATTTATATTTCTCTGGATAATATCCTGCAGTTCCTTATCTTCCCAACTGGGATATCACTCTGTCGGGCCTATTTCAGCTTAGGAATTATGTCATAGTGACATCCACGGTGGTGAAAAATTGCCTTTCTGACAGCAACAGCACTATGAGAAAATCACGATTTTTTCACCTCCTTCTCCTTTCAGATGTGCTTATGATAATGTGGTGGAAATTAGATCTTGGTGGGAAAAGGTTTCTGAGTCCCATTAAATTTTTTTGTGATTTCCAAAGGTTCCCCATTCCTCAGTGAGATTTGTCTCAGATTTGCCCAGAGCTGCCATCTTGTAAGATGTAAGAGAAATTACCATCTTGGCCAAGCCCCAGCACGGTGGCAGGGTGCTTCTGCGCTGCTCTGGGAGGCTGGGCCTCAAGTCTCCATTGACGGTGTGTCCAGGCCAAATGATAAATGGACCGGGGGGCTTTTGACTGTCCTGAAGAGGTTGTCCTCTTAAACTCACTACCAGTAGTTCTCCATTTTGTATTCAAATGTCCATTTGAAAACATGACTTGATCCTGGGATTTCCACATCCCTTGACACTGACCTTATGCAGAATGATAACCTGACCAGCTGTATGCAGACCTGAGGATCCTCTCCTGCCTTTCCCTAAAATAATTTCCAAGACTGACTGAATTTATGGTTCGACTTCATGATCTTAAAGGTCTTTTCCAATCTATGATTCTATGATTCTAAATCCCATGAAAAGTGTTATTTTTTTGACATATCAGTATTTTCTACTGAAAATAAATTTGTCTAAAATATTCCCAACCAACTCTAGCAAGTTTAGCACAGAAGGGTTGCGTGTATTGGGTTGTTAGCGAAGAAGTCCCTCTGTCCTTCATCTTTTACCTGCTGTCATCACTTTCCAAAATCTTCCTTAAATTAAATCAACAATCACTGTCAGAGTGCCCTTCACCTCTCAAGACACCTTCAAGATCACCCAGCAAACACCTCATCATGTTCTACCCTAGGCCTCCATGGTGGCAGTCTCAAGAGCCAGGTGACCTCAGGTGCCCTAAGCAATTTGCATCTCAGACCCCCAGCTGCGTCTTTGACTTTTGCACACTCCAGGGTAGCTAGAGTTGGGAGTCCCTTCACTGAGGACCTTTTAATTAACTCATTGTTCTCTGCCTTCTCATGGCTCTGCCCTGCCAAGGCAAGTGGTTCAAAGGAAATGGCAAGGAGGGAGGCAGCTCTTCATGCTTGCAGAAACCTCTGCTGCTTGTTTAGCCTGTGAAGCTCAGAAAGATATTTCACTAGGATGGCTCAGATTTCCATTCATGCTCAGCCTGTCCTCAGTGAAGTGTTTATCATGTAACAGCAACACCCTCTGTGCCTCCCAGTCTGCACAAGATATCTCATTCATCCCCATATTCACCCAAAAAGGCGTGAGCATCCTTGTCTGAAGCTTCCCAGTGCAATCAGTTGGCTTAAAATCCTGATTTAAGATTTCCCTTTAACATCTCCTGCTCATGCAGGGAAGCATGCTAGACTGACAGCGCTGAAGGGGGGAGCCCTGTTCTCACCGAAGGACAGCAGTGCCATGAGGAAGTGGCATGAAAGGCTTCCAACCCGCTTGCTCACTTCTCTCCTGCTCACTTCTCTCCCAGAAGAGCCATCTCTTCTGGCAAGCTTATTCACTCTGCCTCATCAATCCCAATCCCATTTCCAGCAAGGACGTCTTACTAATACTGACTGAGTGGAGTGGGAGGTTTGTGGTCTAGAAGATTTTCCCGTAGGAACAGGAGCTAGACCACCAACCCTTTCACATTGACCACCCAGATGGCAGTAACCTTTGGCCAGCGTTGGCATGGGCTGCGTTTGACGCCAGACATAGTGCTGCTGAATAGATGGGCTGAAGTCGTCTGGGGGTGAGGATGGGGGAGGATGCAAGGAGACTGTGGGGAATTGTTTGAGAGCTCTGAGAAATATTGGTCGAGTGCTTCCATTTAATTATTCACTCTGCTTAATTTGCTCTTGGACAAGATGAATCGTTCATTGACTGCACAGTCTGGAAGCAAGTCCTTCCTGACTAAACAGACTCAGCACTAAATGGTAAAATAAATGGAGGCCAAGCAAAGAAAATTCCTCCTCTCAGATTGATCACGTCAGGGCAGGATTCTTCTAGGGAAGCCAGAGCTGATAGAAACATAAACACAAATTCTACCACTTGCCAAAATATGTTTATACAGTTTCCCCTTTATTCCAGCTATGATTTTTTCAGGCAATTTAGTGTTTGCAGAAAATACCGCACTGACGGTGTTGTCAATGCCACTGCAGTTAGTATAGACTGGAGGTCTGGGTGGATGAGTGGTACAGGCAGAGCTGACCTAACAACGCAGCCATTGCCCAGGGTGTCAGGAGACATGGTGGGATTTATCTCTACCTGCTTCAAACACCTGGAAGGGAGGTTTCAGCCTTGAACCCCGTCTGTCTTCATAGTCTTCGTAATCTCTCTTCACAGAGAAGCAAACATCACTACAGAGCAACTCATCTGACTCATCCATCTCAGGCGTCTGCCGGAGGATGGGAGGAAATCACCTTCCCCAGGGAGCATGCATGCCTCATCTCAGTGACCCCAGCTGCAACCATACAGCTGCAAACATCTGGTCCAGTCAGCCCCATTTTGGGGCTCCCCTCCCAGATCAGGCACTGGCCACCCACTGGCAGGACATGGGCAAGTTGATTCCACTTTCTGTTCTGTCCTATGCAGGTATGAAATATTTTAGGGCATTTACTAAATACCTAAAGGTATTTATGGGCTCTTCAGCCCAGCTGGATCCCCATCTGCATTTGACTTCAAAGCAGTAATTATATAAATAACGGATGGGTGGATTTACACAGGAGTAAAGCAGCAACATCTTCAGCTCTTGATTTTTAACCACTGGCTACCAACAAAGACTTTTAGGCAAACTAGAATTATTCATTTACTAACCTCAACCCTTGAACTGACTAACTGGCAATTGTAACTCCAGTCTGAAACTGTTCAACCCTCATTTTCAGGTTTTTAAAATAAACAAGACCAAGCTTCACACAATAAAGATGTGAAAATCCTTCCAACACAAATGTCTGAGCCTAGCACATGCTACATTAATTTTATTTTCCTTCTTTCATCCTGATTAAACTGTCCACTAGTAATTCTTTGCCTCTGGCCAAATGCAAACATAACTCTGCCACTAATAGGAATTGAGTATGTCTGCATAAAAATACAATTAAAGTAACAGTACACTTCACATTTCATGCCACTCAAATTCTCAAGTAGGTCTGTTATTACAGGATTTCTCATGCATTGTTAGAATTTTTTGGCATTACACCCTAAGCAACTGATTTTCTTCTCTGGTCAATCGGCATTAAATGTAATGCCACGCATTATCTTGGCTTGAAATAATAATAATAAAAAAATCCCATCCCAGATGTTTGAGATGTTTTTCCCTCTTCTGAGAAAGGATTAGAGATGTGAAAAATTTCCCCATTCTGCACTACAAGGAACTCACGGGCTTTTGAATTTTTTGGCAAAACCTAGAATCACCCAGACAGTTACATGCTAAGCAAACTCTCCTGAGGTGAGTGAAGGCTGATGTTCAAGTCACTGCTCTGAGTCAGACAGAGAGGACATTTGACCACGACATCTATAGCTGGAGAGGAGACTACTTTTAGCACTGACCCAGTTACTGCATCCCAGGAAGGGAAATGGATGATATTTTATCTCCAGCTGCAATTCCTACTCTGCTCCCAAAGTCAGCTGGACTTGGGAACCAAAGTTTTGGCTTTGAAAATGGTAATTTCCTAATGAAAAAGAGTGTCTTCAGAAAACTCCCACCCAGCACTACTGGAGACATCTAAATCAGGACAGGCAACATCAGCTCACCCAACCCAAGGGTCAAATCTGTCCTTCAAAGAAAACTTGGTCATCCAACAGGGAGGAGAGCTAGCCCTGCAGGGCTCTTCTTCCTGAGCCAGTCGGGATAATTCAGTAATCCCCAGTGCCTTTCCATCACGTAACCATTTGCACCCTACTGAAGTGCTGCCACTTGGACTGGGAGCACCCATGCACTCACACGCTGCAACAGGGACAAGTGAGTCTGTTGTGGAGTTTTCTCTCTTGTGTACTTCAGCCCAGAAGAAGCTGCATTTACGGAGTTTTGGGAAAGCCTCTCTTCTAAGAGCCTTCCAGATGTGACACTGAATAGCTCTGGAGGGCAGAGTCAGAGCTGGGAAACCATGAAAGCGCTGCTTGAAGGAGTTGTATGAAATCCTTGACTCAGTTGCACGAGGTTAAAGGCCAGAACCTCTGCAAAGTACACCATCAACCCAGTGTGGGTTTAAACATTTAAACACTTGTAGAGAATTGCAGGTTTATCTGCATTGGCTGCATTAAAAGAAAAAAAAAAAAGCCCTAACACAGCAACTCATCTCACAACTCCCTCTAAACAACCTCTGAACCTTGTTCTATAGCCAATTAATTCAATCACTTTTATATCTGCTGGAATCCAACTTGAGCAAAAAAGCTCAGCAACCCTTTTTATCTCCTGCCAGCGCTCCAGCAGTCATCAGAGAAGGTTCCAATAGGTCATAATTTAGTCAATATTTTACTTTGCAATACACATGAAAATCCTTTGACATCAAAAGCAGATTTACAGATACTGGGCATTTACAGATACCGTTGTTCTGCCAAAGTACGAGTGTGCTCGCTAGTTCAGATTAAACTTCTATTACTTCCTTGGAATGGAAATTGGCACTTGTCCATCGGCTTCCCAAAATCAGTAAAACAGCTCCTACAGATTGCAACCATCTTTCCCCTCTGGCTTGCCTATACCTGGGCTGCGGTGGTCAGGTACACGCTAGCTCTCAGCATCACCTACAGCCACATCTTGTGTATAGCTGTTCCACAAATGCATTTGTCTGCAAGTTCATATGCCATAGGGTAATTTGGCAGGATATCTGACTGTTTAATAGGGAAAAAAAAAGGGAAGCTTTTTCATTTGGGACTCTTTGAGCTCTTGGCAATGCTCAAGATAATCCTTTGGAAAGCTTCAGGAGAACTCAAGTTCCCTGCAGGTACGTGGCTGCATTTGCAAAGCAGAAAGACCTTGTAGCACACAAATCTGTTGACATGTGAGTGAGGAAACCTTGACACCGGTGTGGTGAGCAGCTCGAGCTGGGCAGGATGAATCCCACCCACGTGCAGGCCTAATGTGCCCTGTAAGCATCACAGAGCCCTTAGGGAGCCCCTCCAGCGCTCATCATCGCTGCGGTCGCAGTGCAGAGATACCTGCACGGCTCAGCACTGAGCTGTGTGGATGTGCCCAGACTCGCTGCGTGTGCTGGCAGTGGCGGAACCACGTCAGCTTGGCACCGGCGGGGCACGTGGCTTCACCATGCCTGGACCTGACACCACTCCCAGCAGAACTGGTACACTGTGGGACTGGTTGTGGAGGTCTGCCCAACCGGTACAGTCACACCTGCCCAGTTTAGTCTCACTGACAGGACAGGAGTGCAAAACTGATCCAAGGAGCTGGGGGACCATCTGGGTCAACCCAAATGCCAGACTGCCTTAGCTGGAAGCTGGTATGCTTGTATCTGTCCTCACGTCCCTGAGGACAGATCATGTATCTGGCGCTTGCAGCGCTGACGCAGTGGTGGGGAAGACTCAGGGGATGAGGACAATGGAGCTATGTTTTTCACCACAGCAGGAGCTTTTGCTTAGTGCATTTTTCAAAATGACAGTAAATAGGGTTGGGAGGGATATGGACGGCCCATCTAGGACACCCCCTAGTTACTGCCTGTTTCCATTAAGGCATGCAATCGAAGAGGTTTAAGTTTATTATGTCCATGTGGGGGACAGAAAAGCTTTCTGTTTCCCCTTCTTCATTGATATTTTGTCCGTGAACCAAGCTACTTCATTAACAAGTAGGTTTTGCTGAAGATGCATCCATCAGTCAATTGCTCTGCCACATTGTGGGACTATTTGTGGACAGATTGGAATTTGCAGGACTCTTGGCTTCTGTTTCAAAATCTGCATTAACGCATGAGTTGACCCTTGGCCTATCACAAGCTAAAATCTTCTGAACTTACTGGAGTAGATAGGAAGAGAGCACCAGTCTCATTAGACCCTTTCTGAAGTAATTTACTTTGAGTTCTGCCCATCATATTTCTCTTTAGTATTTATTTTTACTACATTAAATTTGTCTTGGGAGGAAAAATCTCCTTTTATTCCTCTCTTAGCCCAGTATCACCGGGCTTCCTCCCTGCAAGAAGGACAGGAGACGTTCTAGGCCCCTGCGCTGCTCTTCAACAGTCTCACCTACCAGCTTCTTTTGGGAAATGAGCTCGGCAGATACAGCATGGACAGCAGCAGCCCAGCAGCATCCCTTGCCCACCTGGGTGTTTAGTGAGGCTTCTTTGAGCTCATGTTCTTTTCTGCACAATGGCAATGTAGTTGAGACCCCACCAACCCACCAGCAGCCCCCCAAAGTACCCTTTTGGGTGCCTGCTCCTAGCACTGAAGAAGAAAGGCAGATTTGCCCTCTGAACACTCAAAAGGTACAGAAAATCTTGCCCCACCAGCTCCAGCAATGCTAAAACCATCATGTTGCACCTGCGTGTGCTGTCCCCAACCAAATCCCCCCTGTCATCACTACAGTGAGAGCAAAGGAGATGCTGCTTTCCAGAGGCAGGCTGCACTGTAAGGTGCAGATCTGCCCTTGAAGAGACATTTCCCTCAGCATTGCCTTGTGTTCAGTGGTTTGCAAGAGCTTGTGCAACATCACTGGCATACGCTGCTGCAGTATTTATTCTGCTCCTAGCATGTTCCCGAAGTCCTTTAGCGTCAGCAAGAAGAATGCCTCCAACCTGTCCATGCTGTGTGCATCTTTTCTCTCAGTTGCTGCCCAGGTCCCACCCACTCCCGCAGAATGGCCCCTTCATCCTTTGAAAACCTCTCAGTCCTTCAACGAGCAGTTCAAAGCATGAGGTCTCTTCGAAATCCGTGGTGGGAGCACATCAGAAGCGCCGTCGCAAGCAGCGGAGCAGATGTGCCGCGGGGAGCAGGAGGGAGGCAGCGGGGCGGGGGGGCCCTGGCAGCGGAGCGGCACGGAGGGGATGGCAGCTGCAAGACAGACGGCCTCTCTGCAGCCTCGCACCGAGGAGAGGGGAGCCCCTTCCAGCTTGTCGGTGCTGCCGCTGCACGCACACATCCTCATTAATAACAGCCAGCGGATATGATGGATAGCACTCGGGGATGAATTACGGCCAACTGCCTGACGCTGCCCTGTAAAAGTCGAGTTTAGCCAAAAGCCAAGAAGGTTTTTTCCTCCGTCTTGCCAGGTTTTTGAAATCCAAGAGGTATCTACGATTTACTTGCTAAGATGATGTTACTTAAACTGTCCCCTGTTTTTGGCGTGGCGGTGATGTACTCCAGGTAGCAGAGAGGGACGCAGCTGGTGCTCGGGGAGCACTGTTTGTGCTACAAAACACAGAGCAGCTTCTCCCAAATGGATGCGTTGCTGTTACCGAGACATTTTGTCTTTCGGTACGCAAAAACATTGCTTAACAGGGAAAATAAAAGGACTCGAACCAAATTCATATATTACAGTTTCAAGATATTTGCACCTCTGATTNGCTCAGGGAGCACTGTTTGTGCTACAGAACACAGAGCAGCTTCTCCCAAATGGATGCGTTGCTGTTACCGAGACGTTTTGTCTTTCGGTACGCAAAAACATTGCTTAACAGGGAAAATAAAAGGACTCGAACCAAATTCATATATTACAGTTTCAAGATATTTGCACCTCTGATTGTCGAGCTTCAGCGGGGTGGGTGGAGACCACAAAAAAAAAAGCAGAAAACAAAAGGCACACACATTAACTGGGAGATGCTGGGGTAAAAAAGAAAACAAAAGCGCTGTTAAATGCCTCCTTGGTCTCACCCAGGACTGCCATACCATTGGTAATCGACAGCCTGAGATGAGTTGTCCAAACAAGAACTTTTTTAAGCTCAAAGCGTTACACACAGGAACTGGATGTGATGCCAACATCACATCAAATTGAAAAGATCTGTTGAAACAGCTTTAAAAGTTTATTTGTTTCCCTGAAACAACGCTGAGAATACGCAGAGTTATTTCTGACACGAGATTATCCTGGATCCAAGTAAATATGGCCATGCTGTAAATAAATAAATAAATAGATGCAGCCAGTGCATCAAAGCTCCTCTAACACAGAAACCTTTACAGGAAATGGGCCAGATCTTCCAGTGGTGTAAATGAGTCTCCCCCCATTAAAGGAAGCCAGTCTGTGCTGATTTACCTTAGCTTAGCACCTGGCTTTAATTTCGATATATTTTGTATATCTGACTGGCAAACACTGAAAATAGCTGCCTGTCTTTAACGAGTGGTTGTCTTTGACCTGAGCAGGTGCGAACAAGCTGAACACTGCCGTAGCGCCCGTGGGTGCCATCAGATGGGACAACCATGGTCAGATCAACCTCACAGTCGGACACAGCTCTCGGCATCAGCCGGGGTGTCCTGGCACGCTGGGGCTTCAGTAGGAGCCCTGGAGGGTTTACAATAGCAAATGCATGTGAGTGGCATTCGATATGGCATGGTATAAATCACCTTTCTAAGAAAACTGATTGAATTGCTGCTGAGTCTCTGTGCTTTCTCTCTGTTTATATTTCTACAGCCCCTCACCGAGATACTAGGACAACCTTAGCACCTCCAAAGACTGTGGAGCAAGAAATGGTAGAGATCAGGACACGAAGTCCAGAGCTGGAAACGCTTCCCTTATGTCAGGGCATTCATGCTGCATTTGAAGCTTCAGTGCGACACTTTGATGAAGGAAACAGTCCCTCCACTCTGCAGGCTGGGAAACTGAGGCAGGGTTGTGTTATGTCTTACAGGTTCACCCATCAGAAGCCACTTCTTCCAAGTCGCAGTGGCTCTGTGCCACTGCTGGGCAAAGTTATTTCCTGGGATGCTGTCCCTGCTGTGAGCCTGGCCTTGAGGGAGAGGCCAGGGGGTCGTGATCACATGGGGTTCGATTTCATGGGAACACAGGATGAAAACATACCGAGATTTGTCTTTGATTCCTTCATTTGCATCTGATTTCTAAACCTTCAGAGTCCTGTTTCCAAGCTTTTCCCACAGACAGTAAGGCTGTGAATTTTCTTAAAATATACATTACACACGGCAAGCAAGATGATAGTCCTCCAAAATCTTAAGACTTCAGGAGCTGTGGATTAAAAAACAAAGGGAGGAACAGCCCCTTCCCACTGCTGTCTGAAAGCTCACACTATAACCACGCCATCTGACTAAACTGCACCCTGCAGCACACTCTCCCACCACCCCGTCTAGGGGACGGGGACGATGCTGGGTTTTGAATGCTGTCCCTAAAGCCAAACTGCAGTTTTGGGACACTCACTTTGTCCAGGCAGAGACTGCCAAAGGCAACGGTTTTAGTGACAGCACAGGCTGGATTGTCCCCTTCTTCCTCCAAAGAGATACCTTAGTGGACCCGCACATCTACAGCTACCTCTTCGCCGGCGGCGTTGTGCAGAGAGCGATCTAAAATTAGCCGGGTGGATTTAACGTCACGCAGCTTCCCTCTGCTTTCGAGCGCTCAGCCTCTTGCTATATTTAAACCAAAGGCAACCGGTAAACAAAGGTTTGGTGCGCTCTGCTCTGACAGAAATAGGCACTGCAGCTATTTTTATCCTGCAGACTACACAATGTGTGTCCAAGTGTGTCCAACCAGCAGCAATAAATATATCCCAAAGAGGGTCAAGAAGCCACTGTAAGCAGCGAGCAGTAATGAAACCACTCTGCTCTCTGAATGCCAGCAAGGCAGCCTTATCTAGCCCCTAATTCCTCCCTTTGAGGCTTATCACACAAAAGCCTTATAGAAAGCAGACGAGATTGTCTATCATGCTTTGCATGTTTTTTTTTTTTTTTCCTTCAGGTTTTGTATTTTAGCTTAANGCAGTAATGAAACCGCTCTGCTCTCTGAATGCCAGCAAGGCAGCCTTATCTAGCCCCTAATTCCTCCCTTTGAGGCTTATCACACAAAAGCCTTATAGAAAGCAGACGAGATTGTCTATCATGCTTTGCATGTTTTTTTTTTTTTTCTTCAGGTTTTGTATTTTAGCTTAAGCTAAGTTGTGCGCTGTAAATATCAAGGCATCTTGAACACAGCCTGGACGCATGAGGGCTAATTCAGCTCTGCCCAGCGCTGATACTCGTGGCTAAGAAGCCAGACGTGAAGAAAGAAGTTTTACCTTTCAGGTGGCTTTCAGGAGAGGCTTTGAGGCTCTGAGGCTGAGGCAGAGAGTCACGTATGTAGCACACGTTTGGGGTTGATGTTGTTTGTTCTGCTAACCCTGGCGTGGTTGCCCTCATGGGACAACATCAAAGACACTGTTGAGCAGGACGGGGTGCAAGGCATTTGCTTGCCTGGTAAGTCACGCGTGGTCGCCTGGATGCCTGCGGCAGGGATGGACGCTGAACTCAGACCCTCGGTGAGAGGATGCAGAGCACTGGTTACCTGGCCAGGACTTCACAAGCTCAAAGCCTGCCCTCCTTTCTCAATCCCTGCAAGGTATTAGTGTCATGCCAGGGTCAGGTTCGTCTCTGGCCTTCAGCAGGGCTCAGTGGAGTGCTCTAAATGGGTCGGACCAGACAGTGCCATGAATTGAGGGTCTCAACAAGTCCCAGTGCCTAATCCTTCTCCCATCTCACAGGGGATTTGGAGTGAGAGGCGAGGCAGCAAGGAATTCTCCTCCTCCAGACCATGTTCTGTCTCCCATTGCTCCCCAGGACCGCTCTGTAGAAAACACCAGTATCTCCCCATCCTTGCAGCCAGACACTTCAGGCTTCATTTTTGCTCAGGAACCCAGCAGAGAAGGAAAGGCAAAAGCCACCATGGTTTCCATCCTTGGTACCCTTCTCCTTCAGGGTAAGATCTCTTTTGGCTTTTATCTCCCATATGTGAAACACCAAAAGCTGGGCAATGCACACCTGAGAGCTGGGTCATTTCACATGGGGACAAGCCTCATCTCCTCCTTCTGCCGGGTCTTGCTTCCCCCTCCTTTACTGCAGATGCAAATCTCTGCTCCACTCCGGCTGCCTTCCTGCAGGGTCCGGGGACGAGCACTGCCAACCAGACTTGCGCTCCCTACCTCTGGAGGAGTTCGGGCACTGCTGCCCTCCCACAGTGTCTGCCGCTGTAGAGATGCCCCAAAACACCCTGCCCGGCCTCCACCACCTGCAGCGAGCAGGTCGGCGTCTCCTTGCAGGCGACGTGGTCTCTCTTGGACATCTCAAATGCATTGTGGGGCTGCACGAGTGAATTGCTCGCTGGGAGTGGAAGTTCAGACACCCAACCACAAGTGAGCTTTGGGAAGTACTGATTCCTCGAAGCAAAATTTTTCACAGGGGCATGCTGTTTTCAGCAGGAACTGGATTGGTCCGCTCGTGTCCCCCCTTGACCCTGCAGGTTATATTACACCCAGGACCTGGCACAACTGCTAACATTTGGATTCCAAAGGCTTTGGACTCCCTCTTTTCACTCCCAAGCCACATTTGCACTCCTACCTTGGCTGAAATGAGGGATCTGCAGAGTTAAGGCAATGAAACTCTACTAAGCATGCAATGCAGATAGCAGGAGTCAACAGATACATGACCAGAGTCCAGACGTATACCCCTTCGTGACAAGTAAGTTGCTTCAAACAGCAGTGACAGACAGCCATGGTAGAGAAGATATTTGGGGGTAATATCCAGATCTCTCATATAAACAAAAGTTAAAGGGACAATTGTGGGTCCTCAAAGATCTCCTAAGCTTAGCAGGCAGATCCTGCGACACCTGGAGTAGCTCTACACCCAACACCATGATGCCACACCACTGTACCCAGCACAGCTGGGCATGCCCACCTTGGCTTGGACCTGCCTCTGGAACCAGTCTGCACATCTGCTGTTCCCAGCCAGCAAGCCCACAAAAGAATAGAGGCAGCTTTTCCCTTTCCCAGTCCTTCCTTCCAACTCTGGGGACAAACCCTGTGCCTGCCACGACTGAGCAGGTAGTGGTGAAGGGGTTGCCACATCTGGCAGCAGCTGAGAGAGCGGTGCCCTGCAGCTGCTGCACTGGGCACAGCTGGGAGCTTGGGAAAGGAGAGACCTAGGTTCATGGACCAGCCCTGGCTTCTCCCTTGGCTCTCATTTATTATTCACACAGGCACAGCGAAGCCCTTTTTTTTTTAAGCAGCAAAACATCAAAAAGAAAGGAAGGGGGAAAAAAACCCTTTAGTAACAACTGTAAAAAGAGGGAGCAGTGGGGGAGGCAAGCATGTAACCAACAGACAGACAAACGGAGTCCAGCTACAAAACACTGACAGTTCAGCTGGGAAAGGGGACCACAGGGAGGGTGAGGCTTTACAAAAGTGTCCTGGTACAGGGCTGGTCTGGAGCCAGCCGTCCGAGCAAAGAGAGTCTCTTTGTGGGGCCTGGCATCAGTGACCACAGACATAGGTGAACATTTCAACTAAGATTACGTGGCCTTTCACAAGGAGATCTGAGCTCACCGAGCCTTGCTGAAGGTGCATAGCGGGCAGGCAGCATTACCTACCCGAGGGTGGTTGGGTTAGCATCGCTGCGTGGCGTTTTGGGTGGCTTGGCTTTCTCCAGCAGGCTGAAGTTATGGGTGCAAGTGCCTGTGTGTGCCCACGAGATACCAAAGAAATATATCCAGGGCTAACTTCAGAAGATGCTCACCTATCTGTAGCAGGCTCCTTGCACACAGCTACATGTCTTGTTCACCCTCCCAGAGATTTAGCAAAGTCAATGCCCTGAGAAGGGCTTGCTGAGTTGGCTTTTATATCATCCACCTCCTTGGGACTGAGGGTCGGGATCCACAAACACCAGCAACAGTCATTACCCTCTTTCCTGCTCCTTGCCAGCTTTATTTTATATTTTTTATTCCTCAGTGTAAAAGCCTCCCTAACTAGTCATTAACCTCAGCCACGGGATACAACCATTAAACATTATTGTGGCTGTAACACGGTACATTACTTGCCTCGCAGTCGAAAATGTTTCCTCTAGCAAGGGAGAAAAAAAGACACCTGCATTAAGGTCAGGATTCTGCTGCACGTATATCTAAATCAGAATTTGGTACCGCAGACCTGTTGGCAAGGAATGTGTTTCCACAGAGGGGGCACATTATGTGAAGACTGCATCTTTCTTGCTTAAACACTCAAGCAGGAAAACTCATCTTTAGTTTCATCTCAGAGAACAATCTGGTCATTCAGATCCCACACCCAGCTGTCCCCATGCCAGCAAGCCTGTTGCCAAGTGGGTAATATGTCCCTGTGTAGGGATTGTCCTTAAACTACTCAAGACCTTCTCCATGCTCACAGCCAGTGCCTACCACCCGTGTCACAGTCCTGGGAACAGCAGTTTCTACAGAAATCGACCTTGTGAATGGGAGCTGGAGAGGTCCACCATACCACATGCTGTTTGTAGACATCAGCTGGAAGAGGGAATACTGCTGTCGAGCTTTCAATACACGCAGCTTCCACTGCCCACCAGTGCCGCAAACCCCTAGGCTGGATCTTCACAGCACCTCCAGCAGCTCCATGAGAGGTTTTCAGCCCTTGCCCACCTTTTTTCCTGCATACACAAACATGCAGAAAGCAAAGCTCCACGATAATACCTATAATGGTGTTTGCAGTACGGTCACTGTAACAGTGGTCCTGAAACACAGATGAGGGGAGGGAGGGATGGTCACTGCGACTGCTCCTTCATGCAGTGCCCCGTGCAAGCTGCTGCAGCAATCAGCTGCTTGGGAAATGTCCTACAATATTTGGGGAGCCTTCCTGAGAGAAAGATAAATGTCCAGCATCTCAGTGCAGGAGAGAACTCAGCACATGTCCTCCTGAAGAGAAATCTCTGCAGATGCACCTCTGGGCTGATGGGGAACTGTTGAGATGGGTCATGCCTGTTTCCATCCATCAGAGGACCCAATGAGACATGACTGATCTAAACAGAGCTGACAAAGGCTGAAGACCACTTCGCTATCTGGGGACACACCACCAGGCTAGCGGGAGAAGGCTGCCTTTTCGCACATGGGGACTGCTCATCCAGCAGCTCCCTTTTTCCTGTGCAGGGGTCCTACATCTGCAGCACTCTCCTCGCAGGCTTGCTATGAGCTTCCCTTCTACCTCGCTGACTCCAAGAGCACATCCTAAATTGAAAGCAGCATGACATGAATAGTTGCCCATCCCCCCAAACCAGGCTAACCTCCCACCGCAGGCTGGGGATCCCCCAGTGTTCGTTGTTGTACATTGACGCCTGACGGGGAAGCACAGCCCTGCGGTTGACAGGTTTTAATGAAGACCTTTGAAGTTCAAAGGAAGAGATGGCTGTTTGGTAAGGTCGGTTGAGTTAGAAGAAAGAGGCAGGCTGAAGCCAGCCAAGCTAAGCCCATTACGCTAGCAGGGCCCCATCTGGAGCACTTAACTGCTGTCTGGTTTGAGAGAGGCAGGTTGGAGGTAGGCAGATATGAGGGGGTTGGTTTCATGCGGAATGTCGTCTGCCTCTCCAAGTTACTGTCCCCATCACTCACCTGGTGCCAGCATTGCCTGCAGGTCAAATCTTGATGTCGACTCTCATTCCTTTTACCCTGGGGCTGAACCCACAGTTGTTTTGCAACGGAAATTGGAATGTCAGTATTTAATCGGGGAGGTTCTTAACAAGTAAGGAATCTCTTTGAGACCTCCTGGGAACGGCCATTAGTGACCCCAAACCTTCAACGTCTCATCTGGGCTCGTAGCCATGGTGAGGAAAGCACTTACCCTTCTGTAGCCCCAAAATGTGCTTCTGTCCAGCGAAACGGAGCCCAGTGGTTGAGCACCCTTCACATGACTGTCCATGCCAGGGCTCCTGCTCCCACAGATATTTAAGTTTCTCATGCAAACTGGAGCAGCTGCGGTGGGAAAGAGGAGAAACAATCCTGTTTTGCCCAACTGTCCAGGAGTTTTCCTGGATGTGAAAGGGAAGAGGACAAATTCCCTCAAACAACAGGGAATTTTCATTTGCTTCCTTAGAGCATGAAGAGCAAATCCATTCCGAAGTCTGAATTAGGAGATGTAGAAAAAGCCAGCTGGATATTTCAGAAATTTGTCATTTTGTCTGCCATAGATCTTTTTTTTAACAACAAAGGAAAGTTAACAAAAGACACAACAGTATTTTTTGTCCAGCTCTGCTGGTGACATATTTCGAATTTCTCCCCTGACAGTCTGTGTCTGTGCTACCAACTGCATCCCCATGTCCTTCCTAAGTGGCTTTTTTTTGTCCTGTATTATAAATGCAACCGGTCAAGGCTGTGAGGAGCGTCTTGGCAGAAGACCAGCTGGGTTTTAACATGATGATCAAAGTTGCAGGCGCTGCACAGCAGCAGGATAGGTTCTCAGAAACAGTAACATTTGCAAACAGAGAAATTTTTTCAGCCAGAGGAGAAGAGCTGAGACAAGTTTGAGCAGGACTCCAAGCGTAACCTGGTCAAGACAATGAATGTAGGTTTGCACTTCTATAGCAGGAAGGGGAGAGGGTAGATGGAGATTTCTAAGGCACTGACCTTTGTTGTTTCCTAAAAGGTGATGCTAACATTTTATGTCCAAGTGTAACACATGAGCAGAATCACTCCCCACTCACCCGTCCTTACCGGATTCCTGGTTTGAAATGGTACAATTGAGACTCAGCCCCAGGAGACAGCAAAGGGCCTTGACTTTCCCTTTTAAACTGTACCTTCCTCCAGTGAGCAACTAATTTTCTCACTCAGAAGGAGATGAAGTTATCCCCATGACAAGTGGTGTGATTCATGCAGGGTTAGAGCACCCCTTTTCATGCAGATGTGTTTTGCCTGTTGCAGGTTATGGAGGACAGTGGTCACCACTCACTCCAGCCTTGGGAAGGAAGCAGGTTGGGTTTTTTTCTTGAGTCAAATCCTATGGTCCAGAGACTGTCAGCATTTAGGGGAATGTCCTGGACATTGCAGCCACCTCTCCTGCCTGGTCATACACCCACAGCTCCGGGGAAAGGGATGAATGCTGCAAAGAGCCCAGGGCACCCGTCTGCTCCTACTGTCAACCTTATGGGGTGTAGGCACCGATAACAATTTGGCTTGTAATTTCTGCAGGTCGGAGTCCTGCAAATCGGTCCCACGGGCTGGTGGNACACCCACAGCTCCGGGGAAAGGGGTGAATGCTGCAAAGAGCCCAGGGCACCCGTCTGCTCCTACTGTCAACCTTATGGGGTGTAGGCACCGATAACAATTTGGCTTGTAATTTCTGCAGGTCGGAGTCCTGCAAATCGGTCCCACGGGCTGGTGGAAGGCCTCTGCCCTCCTGCCTGCACGTGCTGGTGGCCAAACGATTCATGTCCCAAGAAGGGAAATGTAAGAGCAAAGCATAAATCAATCACCCTCTGCAGCAGGTCATTTAATTCATTCTCCCTTCAGGAGGCAAGCATTTTTACATGGTCTAATTAGATAGTTCATGCTAATGGCAGCTATATGATTTTTTTTCCCTTCTTTATATCTTTCAGCAAAATAACAGAAAAACTGATGGATACTTAAAAAAAAGAAAAAAAAAAACAAAACAAAACAACAGTGCTAGCCTGGAACAAGCCTTGTGTACCATATGGCTGAGACAGGACAGTTGCAAAATCCTGCGATGTGCTTGTTACATGCGTTGTCTACACTGTACTGCATGCTCTGCTCGCTGCCTCCTCTGCCCTAGTTCCCAGACTTTGGAGTATAATTATAGAATAACAGCAACTGAAGCCGGTTTTAAAAAGATGGTCTTTTTCCATGGAAAAAAAATCTGAACAAAATAACACAAAAAAAATAGCATCTTTCTTGGCAATGTGTTAATTTTTTCTCTTTTTTTTTTTTTT
>VZSC01004066.1:76350-121187 GCA_013398225.1 Steatornis caripensis
TTTTTTTTTTTTTGAGAAAATAAGAACAGAAAATGTTCCATCTTCCTCCTCCTCCTGCCTACCTGTTTTTGGAAGTAAGCAGAGAGGAAAGGGAAGGGAAAAACCCTGTGTTTTTAAGCTTGCTGTTTTTAAAAGTACTAAAAGATTTCTACTAAAGCTGACATTTTCTAAGGCAATTATCATTTTACCTGTAAAGTCCCTTTGAGTTCAGCTTGTAAGAGGAAGAAGAAGAAGATGAAGACGAAGAAGACAAAGAAGAAGAAGAAGAAGAAGAGGAAGAAGAAGAAGAAGTAGAAAAAGAAGAAGAGGAAGAAGAGGAAGAGGAAGAAGAAGAAGAAGAGGAAGAAAAGCCTATTTATTAACTTTCTTTCCCAAAGCTATTGCAAGGTGTCAATGAAAACATAGCCATTTCTGAGCAAGGAGCCTAGGAGCCTTCAGATACAGATCGTGCAATTTGGGAGGTGAGGAGTATTTTCCCTATGGAGAAGATCTGCTCAGGTATTAGCATCATGGTGAGACCTTCGTGTTGGGGCTGGCAAAGCTTAATCTTGATGGTTTCAACCACAAGAACTGTGCTGGGTAGAGTACATGGGGATTTTGGGCAGAGACAGGGTTCCCTTGGCTTTTTGCACCTCAGTCTGGGAGTGGACTGCCAGCAGTGTCCATCCAGAAGCAGACCCAGGTTGCAGAGGCTGCAGGACCTCTCTGCTGCTGAAAGACACCAAGCAACACTTAGGTGCAGAGCCAGTGGGAGGAAGGCAGGCATGACCCCGCAGGTATGAATAACCACCTCAATTTTCCTGAATAAAGGGTGTCTGATTAGCACTGTACAATGCCCAGAAGGTCTTGACGCCCCGTCACAGAGGGTTCAGTGTTACAAAAGAGATCAGTCACCTCAAACTCAGGTCCATTCACCGTTAATGGAGGAAGCCATCCCACCACATACACAGTGTCTGGGGAAAGCCATGGGCTGTGGCACATGGCTCTGTCTCTGAGATCTCCACCATACCCTTTCCAGCTGAAAACCGAGGCCTCTTGCTGGCATCGTGTCTCATATAGGAGATCTCAGAAAACCCCTGGGCTACGTTTATATTTCCACCAAAGCAACCGGTCTATTGCATGAGGGGACAAAGAATGTGGAGAACTCGAAGCCAAATCTTTCATTCATGAGCTGTGTCCTTGTGTAAGGATGCATGAAGACACAGTGTGTTCCCAGACCTTCATCTGGGAAACAGCAGAATGACCATGCCTAAACCCACCACCACCAAACACTACTGCTGGCAAGCCCGTTTACCTCCACCCAGGTGTGGGTTATGAGGATAAGATCCTTGCGGTGAAAACAAGGCTTCTTGCAAATGTTTCACCTATCAGCTCCTACACTTGCAAGTGCAATCTTGCTCGCAGTGCCCTCATCTATCTACCTCAAGTTCAGCCGTGCCTATGATATATTATTTTCATTAACATTTCCCTGCTGTGGCTACCACTACGGCTGCTGTGCCAGTGATGCAGCGTGAGCGCTCACACGGGGGTAGATGACAAGTGATGAAATGTTGGTGGTCAGGCCATATAAAAGCTTGTTTGGGCTGCCTAGTGCTGTCCTGTCCATGCTTGTGTTGGACTAATGTCAGCCTGTCTGCAGAGGAGTCTCAGATGGAAGAAGGAGGTGTTATTCTGCTCCAGCTCCATCCTGCTTCCCTCCTTCCCTGGTTGACCTGATGCCTGTTTTTCACCATGGGGATGTGCTTGCAAATCCTCTGTGCAAGATTAATGTCGTGCTATCTATACATGCCTTGCATCTCTAATATTCTGCCCCACACAGACAGAGGATGCACTGCTGTCTATGGGTCACTCAGAGGGATCATCATCCTCTGAGTAACGAAGCATTTTGCAGCATCTGCATGGGTTTATTCTCAGGCATTTTGCATCACCAATTCATTCCAGTCCAAATTATCCTCTTAGAAAACTCAGTAAGTCAAAACACTGCATCAAAACATACGTTTATTATTTTTTTTCTCAAGGAATTGCCAAGGAAAGCCTATATTTATTCAAGAAAAGTTTTTGGCTGAAGCATTTGGAAGTCAAAACAACTTTATCAAGAAGGTCCAGAGAATGCAGTTAACCGTTTAGGAAATAAGGCAGAGCCTGGGAGGCCACAAAAGCCCCCTGAGCCGCACCAATACATCAGAAGGTGCATAAAGGAAAAGCAACAGCAAAAATCCAGCTTGTTTTACACCTTCTTAAATTACTTTGCACTCATGTCTGACATTTCACACCTGAGCTTCAGCCCTCTAGTAAAATGGGAGCTAAAAGCCTTTCAGTGAGATTAGGGCTCCTAAGCAGCTGATTATCTGGAGCAGGTATTAAAGGGCTTTGCTGAGGCAGGAGATGGCACCGGGCCCAGAGGGATGACACACCACCGCGCTTTCGTCAAGACCTCTGCAAAAGCCTCACAGAGGACAGGCTCCCAAGAGAGGCATCACCACAGGGCATCTCGCAGGTGACATGTCCTGCATCACCACTACTGCTGTGCTTACGCCACTTGCTCCCAAGCCATGAGCGCCATAAATCCCAACACAAAGTTAGGAATCCCGTAGCTTCAAGCAAACCCGTACGGGAAGGTGCAATGTCTGTCTGAAGGAGCCTCTCGCAGCTGGATGCAACACAAGCTGTGCTGATTGCAGGAGGGATCCATGCTCCAGCCGTGGTAAATACCCCTTGCTGATGGCATTGGCCTTGCAGCTTCCCAACAGATCCCAAAACTTAAAAGGCTGAAGCTCTGCCCTGGGAATCTTTGGGTCCTGAAACCGCAAAAAGTGGCATCAGTTCATGTGAACACCCGAACGTTTTCCATCTCTGTATTACATCAGTGTCTTGGCGGCACAGCAAAGAGCTCCTGAATCCCCCTGGAAAAGCAAAAGGGGAGAGAGGAGAGGAGAGAAAAGGATGGCACTAGGGCCTGATATTTTTCCATTATCCAGAAAACTCTTGTTCACTATGACCTTGTTAGGAGGCTGGAAGCTGCTGTTTAGCCAGAGCCGTCAGACGGTGGTGCTGGCAGGAGATGGATGAGATGCGGTGCAACCCTGCAGAAGGTGTCATGGAGACATGTTGTTTTAAGGAGAAGCAACAGTGGGAAAAGGCAGCAGGAGAAGGCTGAGGCAGGATTGGAATGTCAGTGAGCGCCAGGCTGTGGGGAAGGGGACTGTCTGACATACCTATATCAGGGGATACATGCAGAGGCTCCTCAAATAGCCATCAAGACAGCAAGGCTCTCAGGTATCTTTAGGCTGGGCTGACAGAGACGGGCTGTGAGGGTCACAGGACCTGTCCTTAGTGCCTTAGGAGCTTGATTCTGTCTCCTGCAAGGTGCTGATGGGCTCTTGGTCGCAGTCCCCAGTCATTTGTTTGGGCTGTCTGAAGAGATGCCAGATGTCTCCTCCAGCATCTCCCAGCACGACCCCACACACTGCCTGCCGCCAGACCTTTATCTCAACACCAGCATCACCTTGCTCCATCCCCACAAGGCAAGGACACTGCAAGTTTTGCTTTAACTTTTACTGTGTAGCTTTCATTATGAATTTGCCTTAACTTCCCCTGCCCTCGTCATACTAAGGATGAGACTTCCCTCTGCCTTGTCACAGAGAATGGATTTGGGTACAATCCTGCAATGTGCTCTGATGTAAAGCACAGACCTGGAGATTGCTTTGTTGCTGCCCTGATCCTTCCGTTCTCAGCTCTGCAATGGCACTCTTGTCACGCTCCTGGTCTTTGCAGGACATCTGCAGCCCTATGCAACGTCCTGATGCAAGACCAAAAGGGTCAGTGTTCAGGGATAGTGATACTGTGCTGCATTAATCATCACTGAAGTGCCTGGTCTGTTTTGTGTGGTTGCTTTTTAAACAAAAGCATGGCTTTGTTTGTATCAGGTGTTCACAATTTGGGTACAAGCTGAACGATACTTTGCCGTATCAGTATCCCCAGTCTGTTCTGGACAGGAGAAGACATAACTCCAACATGGACACTTTCTAGGGGGAAGAGGGAGTGTTAACAGAAGTGTGCTTTGGGAAATAATAAAAATATTCATCTCTTTTGTACTCAGGGCACACGAGACCCCTTCCCACCCCCAGGATCTCCTGCTGCAGAGAGAACCCTCAGCTTACATCTGCAACAGCCTGCAAAGCTGAAGTTATGGTCCTTCATCGGTTCATGGACAGTCACGTCGGTAAGGCAGACATCCCAGCTGAGAAGTAAGAGAGATCTCTAGCTGATGCCTGCCCTGGGATTTGGGAGATCTTGGCTTTGTTGTCTGCTTTGCCAAAGGTTTCCAGTCACTTAACCTCTCAGCTCCTGGTCTGTAACACAGGGGCATTGGTGTGCCGTTCCCTCTCTCCTTGGAGAGCTGTGAGATCATCAGGAAGCAGCACCATGGAACTCACACATGGGAACTGCACCTGGAGCAGTTTGGCATAAAGAGACAGCACATGTCCAAGACTCTGTCTGGTCCTGCCATGGCCTTGTAGGGTAAAATTCAGCCCCAAACAGCTCTGAGGTGATCTAGCCTTGGCTTGAGATCATTTGATCCCCGCAGCATGATTTGTTCATGTTTTCTCTTTGGCTTCTCACTAACCCAAATACAGGGCTCCTGCCAGATGGGGAGCTGTATTTCTAAGAGGGTGGGATATGTCACTCCCTTGGTTTTAAAGTCAGGAGGGGAATGGGTAGGATTTTGCTGAACAGGGAGCCTATGTAAATAAATAAATAAAAGAGGGCAAGAACCGTTGTGTGGCCAGATGGCACGACACAGGCCTATAAACCAAACACTCTTCTTCTCCTCTCCAAACCCTAAAGAGGGTGGCCTCAGCCATGCTGAGACCTGGGACTGGTCCCTGCCCTACAGCAGCCCTTGAAGAGCCCCCAGGCGCTATCTGAGAGACGACGAAGCCGTGCCAAGGATCATGATGACAATTTAACAGTAAGGACCATTGTGAATCGGTGCACAGCTGATGCCTGGGTTCGTGCAGTATTATGAATGTTGCCTTACAGATTTTGGGCTCCCCGTTGGCTGCTCTCCTCTCATGACATAGAAGTCTCTAAATGGGCAGACCCATGCGTGAATCAGGCATTGCACTCCCACCTTGATGCCCAGGACTTTGCAGGTCTGCTTGCAGATCCCATGTCACGGAACAGCAGGATGCAACCTTTTACTCCAACATACTGCAATGCAAAGGGATGGCGTATCCCCACCAGCTTTTCATGCCACTCCCAGCAGGCATCTCCCACCACACCAAGCCTACAGTACCAGAGGCTGCCACACACAGCGAGGAGCTGGACCAAGACTGGCAACCACTTCCATAAACTACTCAGCAGCTTCCCTGTCTCCTGGCTCAGGGTACAGAGCTCCATCCACAGCTCTGGGTCTCTGCTGCTTAATACCTTGTCCTTTCTACTTGAGAAGTGCTCCTTTTCCCTCCCCAGGACATTCAGCAAAGGGTTTGGAGGGGTTATCCAGGATACCCTGGATGCACAGTTTGTGTACGGATTACCTGAATGCATGCAAACTTATCCAAAACAAACTTCATCTCTCAAGGCCGTTGCTGTTGATCTCCACTCATTCAGCAATTGTTTTCTCCAGGTGAAACCTGGAGAAATCCTGTGTGAATGTGGCCAGGAAAATACAGACGGAGAAAAATCCAAACAGAGAAAGACTTCTCCTGGAGTGCTTTGCAACCCATTTGCACAGCTCAGAGGGATGCGCGCTGCAGCATAGCAAAGAACCAGGGACCTTCACGTCTCTCTTCGATCAGATACAGAGAGTAGCCTGTCTGGTTACAGAGAGCACTTTCTTTGATTAAGAGCTAATAAATATTCATCCCTCTCCTTCCCTGCCGTCCCTCCGAAACCCCCAGAGACAAAACTTAGACAAGCAAAACTGGTTCATTTATGATGTATTCCAGCGCATTGCTCTAAAACACTTGGAAACGTTCCAGGTAACAATGCGTGGCTGTGAGGGCTATGGATCATGAAGCAAAGAGCCAATACTTTGCATTCACTTAAAACAAGACTTAGGTCATAAAGGACATGCTCATTATTAAGGTGAGTGTTGGGAAGTAAAGTATAAAGTGTACGCAGGTCCTTATCTCTAGCTAATTCTTCAATAAATTGGCAAAGACACATCACTGCCTGCAGAGCAGGAGACAGAGAGAAATTAGATGTTAAGGACAGCTTGGTTTCCTAGGAATACAGATGCACCATCACTCGATGAAAACTACAGCAAGGGAAGCAGATATACCGGTGGTGAAGGTTGTCTCTTTTCAAGGCAAGGAAAAGTAAACGCTCGCCAGGAGAGAACAGGTTCGAACAGGTGGAGAGATCACAGCCGGTGTAACAGCACAGGGACCACTGAGCCAATCCCGGTGAAACGCAAACTGGAAAACAAGTCACTGTCACCCAAGGGAAGATCGGAGGAGCCAAGGACCTATTCAGCAGAGAAATGTTGCTGAAGAAAACCAGTGCCGGTGCTTGGAGTTTGGAGAAATATGGGATAGATGCAATAACGTGTTATTTCAACACGGATTTAAACCACAGCCCTGCAGGGAAAGTCCCTCTGAGAGCACTAGAGGTAGATGGTGAAGAGTCTCCCAGCTCTGGATGGAAACCTATCCCATAGCTATCTCTGCAGCTGCTGTAAACCTGTGTTTTCCCACCTCTTGGCTTATAATTTGACTACAGAGCAATTATTTCTTGGGGAAGGACTGCCTTCAGCCTGTACCGCTAGGGAGTTCAGAGGTGATCTTACAATCCCAACAGTAACAGTAATTAATAGTAAAATACAAAGACAAAACATTATTATTATAATAATAATTTTTTATCATTACCGAAGCCACATCCAAGCATGTGCATCTTCCTGCATCCTAGGAACATGGTGTTGGAACACCAGGCTGGGTCTCTGCTCTGGGTCCATAACATTATATAACATAACATTATAGCATGTTATCCATGTGCTTCTGCAAACCACCAGCTCCGCTGCCCTGCACGACAGTGAGCTGGCTGCATCACCACCAGCAGGATCCACAGTCCTCAGCAGCCCGGAGACGAAATCTTCATCCCGTGATCTCCACGCTGCTTGAGCACAAAGGAGCCTCTGTCTGCTGCCTGGGCGCATAGAAACCAAGCATTTGTATTTGTCCCTGGATACTAAGGCCTCAAGTCAGAGGCTGACAGCAGAAGTGGGTAGAAGATGAAGCATTGCAGTTTTTCAGCTTTTCTAATGGCATGCTCCGGCTTTGTGGGGCTGTTGGGCAAACAAGAAGCAAGCAGCTTAATGGCTGTACTTCAGCTGGCACGAGTGCTGCAAAGCCCATGTCGCGGGCCAGTTTCTCTCTGCTGAGCTGAGATTTGCTTGGCACTGTGGCTCAGTGGGTCCCCAGGGACACCACGGCTGTTCTGTGATCCTCCAGCTGGGTCCCAGCCAGATCCTGCAGAGCCAACGGCCGTCCCTGTTGCCGGGGGAGCACGGTCGAGTGGGGCACTGCGGCCAAGCTTTGTCTTAAAACCAGCTCAGCTGATCAAGGCAATGGAGCAGGAGGAAAAGTAGTGGGAAAATAAGGATCCCCATCACTGAGGAGAATCCCTTCCTGAGGACCATATCTGAACACCCGGCTGGAACGAAGGCATCGCACACATCTCAAAGGGACTCCTGTGCTTGGTTTGCAGAAGTCCGGGGTCTGGAGTAAGAGTAGGAAGTTTTTCTTTAAGAAAAAGATGAACTCTGCCCTTTTAGGCAGCTTCCATGGAAATGGCATGCTTGCAGTGACGCCTGCATGAAGACACACACCCCAGCACCTTCATGTCCCCTTTGCCCACATGAGTCAACAGATATCTCAAGCACAGCAACAACCTCATGCTTTTCATGAAAGCAGGCACCCAGATGAAGGAAAAAACCTGTCTGTGCCTCTGACATGTTTCCCAGAAAGGGGAAAGCTGCAGTTGAATCTCAAAGCTCAGGGAATGCACATGAGGGAGAGATCCATCCCACAGGGAACACGGTCCTCCGTGCCTGCTGTGAGCTGCAGGCAGCGGGGAGCGAGTCCTGCCTCGTTCTTGCACCCGCAGGAAACACCATTGGTATGAAACCGCCAAAGTGTTCGGTGCCTTGTGAAACAGATTGCGCCAACCCCTACACACACACACACACACACACACACACACACGGTGATCCATCCTCCACAGAACTGCATAGCAGTCATTTTGGGGATTTTAAAAGGGGAGAGGAAAAAAAAAAAACGAACTTATTTTTAGCCACAGTCAGTGTGCACTTTTTTAAAGCCTTTTTAACATTTATTTTCCCTTCCTGTGTCAGTTCAGAGTCAGATTTCAGCACTTTCAGACCTCTAGTAGCTTCAGCCTGTGTCTCTTTATAGGGATGTCCTACAGCGTGTACCTCAGGTGGCTTGGAGATGCTCTGCATGTCGCAGGCACTACTTAGGGTTGGGCCAGATTTTCTGCACCAGGCAGAGAGTCAGGTACATTGGGAAACTTATGTTTTCCATTTCCTCTGTGTACTCCGGGTCAACAGGTTTGCAAACCCCCTTACTCCTTTGCAGGACTCTCTTTCCCGAGGCAGAAGAAAACCTTGTAGCCTCAAGAAAAACTCTAAAGGCCCCTATAGGTGTGACAGACTGGGTACAGTTAAAACTCATGCTTGACTCCATCTTCAAGGTCTTCTTGCCACAGCATTTCAGCAAGAGCTGACAAGGAAAATCCTTCAGTAATTCTGGCTGGGCAAAAGTAGAGTTGGGAAAAAACCCATCTGTATCTTCTCCCAACTGACATATTTTTTGTGGAGTCTCTATGTATACATACGTAGGTGTGTATGTATGTGTATATATATGTCATGTCACGTTCCAGTCTGTTAGGCAGGTCAGATTTCTTCACAAGTAATTTGCACAGTTTTTCTTAACAGAAAATACTGTGCTGAAGCACAAGCTAAAAAATGTAGCTTTTCATAGGGAAAAATTAATCTTGGGTGTGGAGAATGTGCTGAAATATTCCTTAATGCTCCCAGATGAATTTTTGTATTTGTTTGCTGTTTCGCAAGACACAAGCAATGGTCCTTTTGTGCTCTGTGTTCAGAAGGGTTAGGCTTCACACATGGCATGGTTTAACGCACGATCTTTAATGAACTTGTTCAGGTTTTATACCAGCATCAGAATCAAACCCACAGCAGCTATATGCAAATATATCGTTAAAAATACTGTGCAAAAAGTGACATTCCCCTAATGCCCAGATAAGGAAGAAATGAAGACTTATGCCACCTGAGACACTCCCCGCCTTTGACCACATCTTCAGAGACGTTCAGTCAAGGAGTCCCTCCAGCACAGTCTCCAAAGGGAAGCCTGATCATTAAAAAACAAAGTTTCTGTGTCATATGATGAATGGCAATTGAGCTGGCAGCTATCATCAAGACTGAGGGTTCATCCCACTAGAGCACTGATGACAAAGGAAACAATCCTTTTGATTTAGAGTTTGGACCACGCTTCAAACACAGGGACCAAGGGCAAGAGCTTGGTTTCCAGGGAGTCCTAGGCTCTGTCACAGGACATCCTCAAAATCCTTCTACAAAGATATATCATGGCTTAACTCCTTTGAGTTTCTTTTCACTGCTCCAGGAGCAAGTAGGTTCCAGTCAATCACAAGTCCTACAACTTCAGCAGCATCAAATTAAAAATTTGAGGACCACAAACCACTGCCCCTCTAAACCTGAACTGAGAATCTTCTTGAAGGTGGACACTGAGAGTCAGGGCCTCCTGCTCAAAATCTGCATGTGCCTCACACTAGGCCTGATGTATCCAGAAGGGTAGCAGTTTGATGTACATCCCAGCTAGGAAACACAATCATTCCCCAAGCCCAGATCGCTTGAGAGCTTGAGAGATGAGGACAAGTTTATCCTTCACAAAGGAAAAAGTCGAAGCACTGTTGTGTTAATGTTTCCCTTCAAAGGCAGGTCTGAGTCTCCTACAACTGATAAGCAGGAAAGTAGGGTGGGATAGCTTTCACCTATTAAAGACATCTGTGATGGTGGCGTCTTTCTGAACAGCTCACATGGGACTCCCACTAGAGACAATGGGGGAAACGGGTCCCTGCAAAGAGCATCTCACTTTCTTCTGCTTTTGTGCTTATTTTAGATAAGAAGGGTCACACCCTGGACAAGACCTCCACATAAAGAGAGCTGAGGAGACCGAGTTCAATGCAGAACTTGTATCTACCTTATAGGTAACTACGTCTGGACATCCCACCCCAAGCCTAGGCTGTGCAGGCTCAGAGTCTGAGCTCTGGAGGTCCTTGTCCTATTTTGGAGGCCTGTCAAGATTCACCACCAAAACCAAGAACCAGTTGATTTTCTTCTTGTGTTTCACCACAGCTAGAGCCCACCGAACTTGCTTTCATCCCAACAATTCTTCTCCATGAGCCTGCACAATGTACAGTGCCAGCAAGCAACCAGCACATCAAACAGCGCTGAACTGCCACGAGACACTCTAGATGCTGAGATGCTATAACCAGCCCTTACCTCACGTCCTACACAAGACTGTTCCATTCACCCAAAGAGAAAGACACATAAACGCTCTTATAAGAGAGAAGGGAAAATCCAGCTGTAATAATTCTGGCCTGTCTGCGAGAAAAACTGAAACTGATGCAACCATATTATTTAACACATTCTTAACCGGTTATTTCACTTCTGCTTCCCTTCAATTGCAGCAGAAGGTGCTGGATCCCAGCATATTGGACAGCATGCAGAGCAGGTCTGCACAGACCAAGGAAATCTCTTTATTGTCAATATATTGCAGACCCCCTTGGACATTCCTGGGGTGCTTAACTCAGCCAAAGAGTGATATATTGAAGAGTTCTGAATTTTCTAAATTGCAGGGAAGCAGGAAAAAGAAAAAATGTCCGTAGCCACCAAGGCTCTCAGTTACTTTGAAACGGAAATCTTTCCCCTTTGCACAATCTCCCAAGCGTGGCATGTGGCCTAATTATATAATTACACAATAGATCCAAATTGCTTCAAAGGAGCTGTTGTGTTCCAGCAGGTACATAATAAGTTTATAGTATCAACTAATTGCACTGTTATATAAGGGCCCAGAATGACTTTTAGAACCAGCAGACAGATCTTCTAGGCTATCAAACACATACTGTTTTGTTCGGGGATTTTTTTTAATACCTCATTATAAAGGTAACCTGTGCTTTCTCTAGCCTTTCTAGAGGGGATATAAATGTTGATACTATGCAGAAAATACTGGACTTAATACTGAGTTGGTGTACATCATCTCTATTGACCTCAGTGGATCATTTTAGATGCCAGCAAAATCCAAATAACACACATAAGTCAATGACTCAGAGTCCATGTTAACTAAGACTGTGGGGACACAATCAAGTAGGAATTACCATGGTTTAAGCAGCTACTGCTGACTGTTGTCCATCTTGTGTCACGCCGGTGTGAGCTCACATGTTCAACTTCACTGGTGGGAACAGTGTAGGAGCACACAGCAATGGGCTCAGCTGAAGGGAACAGCTGGTCCTTCACAGCAGCTCGGTCATATCCAATGGAGCCTCTACCCCCTCTACCCACAAAAGACATGGAAATAAAGGTGGGTTTTACCACAGCAAACTTCACGTGGTGCTGACCCTTGCTGCCAACCTCTCTCATGCGTGAGTCTTTTGAGGGCTCTGAGTCTTACAGTCAAGAAAAAATCCATTTCCATTTACAAACAAGCATCAAGGCCAGGCTCTGTCAAAACACGGGCACCACTTCATCATGTCACCTCAAGGAAATAAGGCTAGGGCAGAGCAGACAGTCACACAGAAGGCCCTGGGAAGAGGCATATTACTAGAGGGGATGAGGGACAGCCTCCCTAACAAATGTCTGGCTGTCTGTCTGCATCTAGAAAGTGCCCTATCCAGCAGCTACCTAGTCGTTATACTCCAAGGAGCCCACTAGAAATCGTTCCCGAGCCTCTGCTCCTTTCCTCTCCTATGATCTGACCCACTCAAGGCACATCCATCATATAACCCCAGACAACCTCCCATTAGACCTTACCCCTCAAGACCCCATGGGGGACTTGCCAGCTACAGCAGAGGAAAGTTGAGCTGTCTGTCTTGGCAGTAAAGGAAGATGAAATCAGGAATCGCCCCTCCAGCCTCCACAAAGTTGCTGTGATGTGAAGCCAGCACAATGGGGAGGAGGCTCTAACCCATGCCATGCAACAAGTGTGCATTTGGTTATCATCTATTTACCCTTCAGAGAGCAGCTGGGATCCCCCAGCTGTGACAGGACATCCGTGGAGCTATGACTTTGTAAACTCAGCTCAGCCTTTAAGGAAGATAGTTCTAATTTTATCCAGGCCATTCATCCACTGTTAATTTTCAATGAAAAAAAAAGAAACTGTTGCAGGGTTATTATTAACTATTGGCCAAGACAGAATGAACTCCAGGCTTGGCAGACTCCCTCTTTCGTAGACAGCAAGTGCACAGACAGCAGACATGTTGCTGTTTTGCTTCCCAAGAATTTGTGCTCCCCAGTGAGGATGTTTAATAAGCAAAGTAGCAAGAGAACCTTTATTTCACAGGTATAGCGTGTTTCAGGCTCCACCTCAGCCAACTGGTCTTGGAGACCTTTGGCCAGCCTGCAAGGCTTAGCATTGCTCTCTCTCTCCACCCACTCATGACTGCAGCACCTCTCGGTGTCAAGCCCTTGCTCTGCTAAAATGAGCAGGAAAAGTCCCCATCGACCTCTCTCGGGCTCTGAGATCCAATCTCAGACACAGGGAGGTGTGTTTTACCATCAACGTGTGAAGTTCATGCATCCCCACTCCCTTCAGGAAAGTGGTACCTCTGAACGTTCACTGAGGACACGATTTCTTGCAATACAGAGGGTGGTATTCAAACCACTCAGTCAAGCACATGAGATGATCCTGGACCTTGGTACGAGGCCCAGGAAGCATTGTGTTAGTCGGCCCTGGTTCCCAGGGCAGAGATGTAAAATACCCTAAGCGGGAGACCTAGAGCCAGCCAGGAGAAGAGGACCTCCAGCTATGCCATGCCTGTGAATCAGTCTGCCTATGACATGTTTGCAAGAGGTGATTAATGACAATTTTTAAGTTATGTGACTTTACAACAGGTAAAGTAACAAAAAATAGAAAAAAGAAACAGAAAGAAATCCACATCATTAGTAGCTGGGCTGGTAGCCCAAGGATTAAAAAAAACGCTCTTAACCAGAAATGTTGCAAAGGTTGTTAGCTTTCTCTAAAGTCTCCTGAAAAAAACAGTTATTCTTATGCCTGGCATTGCAGGATTTCCCACTTGCTTCATACTACATTTCCCCAGACTCACCCTGGGAAAAATGTTCTTGCTAACCCAGCAGGTATCCAACTGCTCCGCCTGCTTTTGCTTGCATCGAGAGAGGATCCACGCAGCACCAAACAGCCCTTCACAGCAGACATAAATCAGTTTGCACCCAACATCTACCGAAGAACCTCGTCCCAGAATTTCCTACCAATCCCCTGCCAAATGAGAGGGGAGTGGGAAGACAAACCAGGTCCCAGAAAAATATACCCTGGACATGTGAGTGCGTAAAGCTGTAAGGCATGGGGACTTCCATGGTAACTCTGTGTATAAACAGGACCAAACAGCTTGAAGTAGCTGCTTTCCTTGCAAGGCCGATGAACAAAGTATCTCTGTAGCTTGGCCAACACAGCAAGCTCCAGCCAAATGTAAATAGCCTGCAGGGCTTTTTGGCACTTTGCACTCTGTTTTGCATACAGCTGGTAATGTTTTAAAGGCCAGGCCCAGCCAAGGGTAATGCTTCCAAGAACAGAGCAGGAAACACTTGGTGTACAGAAAGGGGTCTCAGGAGAAATCAGTGAAATCTTAAGACCTTTTGTGTTTCTTTCTTCCTCCCCAAATCAGCGTGTTTCATTTTTACACTAAAAATTTCCAGAGCTCCAGGTAGGCTGCCTGGATGCGACCGCTGCGTTTCGTGCTCTGAGCGCTCAGTAAGAAAGGTATTAGCTTGGATCCTGCAAATACATAAACACTGGCTGCGCGTAGGCAAGTCCTGCTGAGCGCATTTGTGACGTCTTCAGGGGAGAATTTACCGAAGCGGGCTGATGCGAGTGCAAAGCGTGAGAGATGGCATCAAGGGAGAATCAAGATTGTCTCAAAGCATCTAGTGACACCCTTTGAATCTTACACGCTACCAACACCAAGGAAATGCCACGGTATTCCCAATTGCCTGGATATCATTCAACTTTTTGGAAGACATTAACAGGACTTAGAGTTTAGGATGGGTTGTCGTGATGGAGGGAAGCAGTCCCTACCTTGAATGCCATTAAACCCATGCTCTCCAGGAGCTTGTCCTTGCTGGTGGGATGGGATTTCCCTCTTGGTAGGAGGCTGAGGAACTGGGACGCCACTATTTTGTTTGGCTTATCACCTTAGCACCACCGTGTAGGGTATGAAAATGAGAAATGCATCTCTCCTGCAGCCTCTCCTGCTCCTGTCTGCTAGATGAGAGGGCTGGGGAGGGGAAGCAGATGGATCGAGCAGAGCAGAGCTACACTGAGCATGCAAGGCTGAAACAGGCAGTCACATAGGATTAATATTGCGGTAGAAATGTTGTTATCCTTTGCTATTACCTGTTTAAAATCACAATGTACCAGCACAGGCATTTTGCCGACCTGGCCCTCTCCTTTCAACCTCACTGTGTTTGAACATGTTTTTACGTTGGGACCATCGTGTCCTGGAGAGAGACTGTCGTTCTGTTAGCTGTCCCAGTGACTTGATTATTCAGGGCTGAAAGATGGGCACTGGCTGAGTTAGCAGCAGCCGTTGAAGCTGGCGGAAAAAGGGAATATATTTCAATAACTCAGAAAAAGGAAGCAGGGACAACTTGGAGAGGGGTTATCGATACACCCTGATGAAGTGAAATAGAAATCTCTGTTTATAATAATTTCGTGTCCTTTACTTTGTGTCTTACAGATGCCTATCCTTCCACAAGTAATTTATATGTGCAAATCCAAATCACTGCCCTCCAGACAGGGCTGGAGCACAATGGAAGGATCACGCTGCAGAGCAGCCCCTGGGGACAGATGGGGGACTCTGTGCTGCTGTCAGATGGTACAAAGGGCTACGCTTTCATGTCTTTGTCTTGTGGCTGCACATCATGGGCTGGTCAGGGAACAGAGAAATGGGGAAAAAACAGAGTTGGGGTCTACAATGAAAACCGTGCATTTGACCTCTCTGGCTGAGGGGACAGTCAAAATATTATTGTTGGCTTTAAAGATGACAGAACTAGGTCCTCTCCGCTCAGGACTTAGTCCCCTTCCCTCTGACCAGCTTTAACATGTGTGTGTTGGACCTTCCATGGGATGCAGAAACTCTGGTGTTGTCAGATACTGAGGAAGACAACTTGGCCACAGGGACATGATGATACGGAAACATGCGGTTGTCCAGTCTGCAAGGTGCAACACAACTGACTTTACAGGCACTTCTTTTTAGCCTTGTTTCCAAACTGGAAAGGTTTCTGGACCTCCTGGGTGAGAACCTATCCTTCCCCCTCCAAACCTTCTCCTTTCTTTTCCAGGCCAGGCAAGGAACAAATTCCTCTAGCTTTCTATGGGAGTTTGCAGCCTAAATTGAGATTAGCATTCACGGAAAGAGCCCTATCCCAAAAATGCCCCTACGTCCTTCCTTGAGAGAGAGGGAGTGAGAGAGAGAGACGGCAGCACAGATCTCAAGACGGCATCCTGGAAGAAGGGAAAGAAAACACCTTCTTATACCAAATTTCAAAATGTCCTCCAGTCCCCACAAGTGGTCGGCACACATGAAAACGTGTCTGCATATGTTCTTGTACCGGGTCACTTCTGAACCTTGTAGCCAGATGCAGGGGAGGATACCTCATAGACAGCTACAGTACATGAACAAATGCAGCGGGGAAATTAATTTTTGGGAATCAATTTGTCCTTAATAATTTTGCAACCCAAAGGGATTGATTCGTACAATCAAACGTGGTCGCTGGCAAGCCCAAAGAGCGTGAGAAGAGGTGATCGGTTTATTCAAGGAAAATGGAAGATCTTAATACAGGCAATTATAAAAAAATCAATCTGGAGATACTAATCCATAGGGAAACTGGAGGTAGTGGTGCTCGTAAAACTGCCACCTGTCAATACATACCTTCTTATCATACATGAAAAGCCAAATTGTGGCATTGCAACTACAATGGGGGGAAAAGTGGAACCTCTCAGACATCCAAGCTTGAATGAAGCAGTAAGCCGCTTGCTTACCAGAGCAGAGGCTGCACCAGTTATGGTTCAAGATCTCAGCAGTCTGCTGAGCGGGTGGTGTTCCAAACTGCTGAGAGAGATTGGGCTCAACCCCACCGAGGGCCTGCAGAGCCACTTGATTCGAACCTGGAGGAAGCCAACATAGAGGTCAATTCGGCCCTCACTGATGCCAAAAAGGACTTTAGCCTGGGTGTCTCCAGGGAGCTGGAGTGCAGGCACTGCTGCCCAGCATAAGATGTGATATCAGCATCTGGCCCTTTGCTAGTCTGGGAGAATGGAGGAAGGGTGGCCTTGCAAGACAAGCAAGCACAAATGGCTAACAAAGCAAGATAAATATGGGACATAAATACGTGATGGTGCAGGAGGCGGTACCATAAACTTATTTTATCGCCACTTGTCTGCAAAGGCCAACATAACTCACTCTCTTCGCCTCGCTCTGTCATTCATGAATAGTGAGATTTCCCAAACACATGCCAATAAAAACCTCCTCACACCCTGCACCGAGGTGTGTGAATGCTATCCTCAGTAAGGAAATAAGGGATTGGAGATTTTTAATAATGATCAATCCCCTATCTCCATATCCCAAATACCTGATGTAGTGTTTACTGATTATCCATACAGTCGGATCTTTCATGTTAGTTCTCACAAGGCTGCTCTCTGACTTAGCCTCTATCTTTAAAGGTCTTCAGGAGCTCCTTCAGGAGTGATATGAGTACAGCTGAACCCAGCTCCTGCAGGCAGAGCTCCACAGTGTTTCATAAGCAGCTCACAGCCAGTGCAGTCCCTGCTCTGGGCTGAGCAGGTCTGCGTAAATGCAGTCAGCACAACACTATTACCCACGCAAGCATCCCAAAGGCTGAATTAATTTATCCTGCCTCTCTGCAGGGTTAATATGGCTTTTGACTTGTTTTGGCTTGCAGCAAGCTGTGCAAGCCTACTTGCAGAGCCAGGCTGTACTCAGAGGCACTAACAAGGGCTTGACCCATGCCTTCAGCGGGAGCGGGGAACCTGCCTCGTGCTTGTAGAGATGCATATAGAATAGCTAGCTCCTAGTGCCTCCAGTACTGGCACGTGAGAGGTTAATACTTACAAACATTTTGCCGAACATCAGCTTCTTCTCACCTGCCCCAGAGGACCTTCGAGTGATGTTGCCCTCCCTCCCTGCCCTGGCCAGCCACATCCCCACAGTGTGTTCCAGCCCCTGTGTAAGCCAACATCCACCAGGACACACGACAGAGGAGGCATGTGCTGGACCGACTGTGCCGGAGACAGAGGGCAGGGAGCTGGATCACGCTTGTGGGTACGCAAAGTCACGGACAGAGGTTTCTGCTGCCTGCGGCGGGGCTGCACTCCCCAGCGCAGTGCTCCAGCACACAGATGTGTGGGCACGCCAGAGCCCACATCAACACAGCCTCTGCCTCCCGAGGGAAAAGCCACTTCAGAGATGCGATGGCTCTTCCCCTGTGCTCGCAGCCCAAGCCCTGCCAAGCAGCCCTTGCAGGAGGCAGAGCTGGGGTCATGCACTCCCTGCCTGCCTCTCTTTGCCAAAGCACAGAGAGAGGAAAAGACAGCGAAATGGGGAGCATGGGTCAGCAAAGACACCCAGAGCCTTTCTCCAGAGCCCATGAGGGAAAATTGCTGCAGCCCCGTGCACAGGACATCAGTGGGTCTTGGAGTGCACATAGGGTGATGCACGGGCAGAGAGCTGGTCCCCAGAGCTAATCCTCTTTCCTGACTGGCACTTCTGTGTCACTGTGATCACAGGGAAAAAGGAAAGCAGATGGTTCTCGTTGCCTTCCCATTACCAGGTGATGCAGTAGCATTTACCCGGCTTGCACGGGCTGCATCACTCGATACCGTCGCTGCACTGCTCCATCTGGGCTGAGAGCTGGAAGCTGTAAATCAAGGTGTCCAGTGGAAGTCGTAAGGGGATAAAGCATCCACAGTAAAATTTCTCTGACAAGTAGTCACAGATGAGATATCGCTTGATGAATGGCAGCAAAACCCTCAGTGAAAGGCGATGTATTCTCCGTGGCTGCGAGTAGACTGAATTCTGTTGTGGCTGTCAGGGCTTTGGGACATCTACGACTTCAGCGGGTACTTGTAAGGACATATCCAACCCAAACCCTGCACCACTCTCAACAGGAGTAGCATTCTCTCAGGTAGCTTTCTCTTCCAGTTGCCTGCAAATAAGGAAACTTGACTTTGTCATTAAGTCATCAAGCACAGAAACATCAGTTTTAGTCCCACCTTGGGCACTTTTCTCCATGGCACATAGTCTAGTTGGGTATCTGAGCCCACAGAGGGGAAGAAGGAGCAAAATAGAACCCTCCAAAAGCTACCACAGCTCCAGACTCCTCCAAACCTGTGCACCTAATGTGTGACTTTGAGTAAGTGAGCCTTCTCACAGGCTGACCTGCATTTGCAATGCAGCATTATGGTCCATTTTTTTTCCCCTCCAGCTTCACGTTCCATACACAACTCAACGGCCGGATGCTTAACACTCCATCCGGGGGACACCAGCACCTGGCACTGCCTGGACAGAGAGGTCCCACTAGCAGCCTGTTCTCATCTAGGTACAGTACCACGACCCTGACCTAGCCATGTCACCCAGGTGACCATGTTGCTCTTATCAGACCCAATGCAGAATTGTCTCATACATTGGGAGGAAAATTTCTGACAGGTGAGTGAGTCACAATTTTCAGATCAAGACTGCAGTGTTCAGCACGTGTGTTTGATGAAAGACAGGAATTTATACAAAATCCGTTGCTTCTCACTAAGAAAAAGTGTGTTTAAACCTCAACTCTGCTTTGAAAAGACCTAGTGTCATTTTGTGACTGGCTGTGGATGATGCATAACTCTAGCATGCTGGAAAACCAGTCTGGTCTGCACCAAGAGAGAAAAACGTACATTACAATTGAGGGATTTCCACCCATATCTCCCTTTCTGCAAGGCCCAGCCACAGAACAGGAGAAGATCACTGTGTTATACAACACAGCCACACACCACTCGGAGTTTACACGCTATAACGATACTCTAGAGACAGCCTGCGCATAGCAAAAGGCTATAACACACTACTGAAAGACAATCCCATTCATTTCAGTGAGACTCTTCTAAAAAGAAGGCAAAAAAATCCAGAGATGAAGGAAGAAATACCTAGACTATGATGCCATTTGCATCAGGTCCTATTTTAGGTTCTTTTCACAGGAGCTTTGGCTGTGTATAGATTCACCTGTAGACGCACCACCCAACACAGCACGTGCCTTTCCGACCGTGCACCCGCCTGGGTGGGGATGTGTTGAAGAAAGTCTCAGCTGCCCAGGTAGAGGGTTTCATGGTCAGAGCAGCTTAAAGCATGCAGCGATGAAGGGAACGGTGCATGCATTTGCTGCACAGTGTGCTTGTGTCCCTACAAGTGACCTGGCCAGTTCACCCAAAGAGATTTCCTTTGATGATATTGGGACAAGGTCTTATTTTATGTTCGGTTTACTGGATCAGAGATCTACGCTGCATTGTGTGATGCCCAGATGCCGAGACTCCCAGACGAGGGACTTTTCGAAGAGCGTGGAAGTCACTATTTGAGTGCCATGAGCTACTAAGCAGTAACTAGGAGCTACAATAAATTATCAAGCCTCCTCAGTTCTCTTCTTTCCCTCCTTTCCCAGATGAGGACAAATTTTGCAGAGGACCTTGTACTTCCGTCCTCAGTCTTCCACTCTCTCTATGCCCTTCCCTGCTTAAGGTACCGATTGACAGCGACGGCACGTAATTTAAGGTAGGGGAAGGGTGACGTTTCCTAAGCATTTGGACTTTCTGAGATTTGATACAGATGACAAACCTTATCAGGATGAAGATCTGGGCTTTATTGTGCACATGTCTGAATCAGTGAAGGTGACTTTAAGAGTTACCCCACCAATGATCCTTGTTTTCTAAGCTCATCTGAGGGCTGCCACTTTTACAGATCCCTCAGCAGATGGACTAACACCCTACGGAACCAAAAATAGTTCCTGCTGCAGCCACAGTAAGAGTTACACAACTGCGAGCAGAGGGGGCACAGAGGTGAAATTGTTAGCAGGCACAACGCAGGGCTTACAGCACCTCGAGTCTTTGAACAGTCCCCACTGGTGTGACAGCCACCTCCTTGGTGAACATCGGGGTCTGCTCAGGGAGCTGAGATGCATGAACATCTAAAACAGGGATCAGCTCAGGCACTCAGGAGGATCTCAGCTGTGCTTCGTAGCAGGCGATAGTGGAGAATTACATCCTTTTGATAGACATTGACTTGGACCCGTAATCCAAAAGCAGACATGGCTACAGAAACTGCTACACAGGGAAAAGAGTCACGCAGCCATTACCCTTTAGCACTTTAGCTTTACCTTCACAGTAACTTGCCTTCCTGCTAATATAGGTTAGATGAGCACTGACAAGGAGCGTGACGGAGTCTAACAATGTCAGACAGTTGGAGAGCTGCTCCGTTGGTGTTTAAACAACCCAGCCCAATTTTGGGGGATTTTGGTTTAATGCAGAGAACAGGCCAACCCAAAGCAAATGGGAATAAGGGAGACTTGGCAATATCCAAGTACCTTTACCTGTATCTGTGTTTTTTCCCATGCGTTTATATCCATTCAAAATCTCCAGCCAAAGCAGGAAATTCCTAGAAATGCCCCTTGCCCTTTAACACCTTGCAAGTGCAATCTCTGTCTCCATGGTACTTTTGCCTGCCCAGGGTCACATCAGCAAGCGGAGTACATGGAGCTACACTTAGATGTCCCGGTGCAGATGTGTCCCCAAGCCTTTGCAGTGGCAGAGAGAATGGCCTGTAACAGTAAAGTCATTCAGACTGGATACCAAACAGGGCAGGGTTGTCTTTTCTTTGGGGCATTAAATGTCCTGGGCTCTTTGGTGGGGTCTGTCTATCGTACATTATGACAAACCCTCTAATGAAGTCAAACGGTTGCTGTCTTCGGAAGGGGTGACTGCAGTAATCAGCTTTGAAGACACAGCTGCTTCTTCCCAGCTGGTGAAAGAGGTTATCAGGGACAGCCATCTCTAAAGTGTCCGTTCAGCTAGGTTTGTCTAAGCTGGGCTTCTGAAAATGCTTCAGTGTTTTCCTTGGATTTTAGCCACCAAAGAGAAGGTCCAGGTTGGCACTACTGTACTGCACTTAGTAGTATTTTGATGTCTGGCTACAATCTGTTTCCAATAACTACCCACGAAAGATGTGGCTCTCATCATCTGTTGGAG
The DNA here is from genome assembly GCA_013398225.1 of Steatornis caripensis. Classification (NCBI taxonomy): domain Eukaryota; kingdom Metazoa; phylum Chordata; class Aves; order Caprimulgiformes; family Steatornithidae; genus Steatornis; species Steatornis caripensis. The sequence continues at coordinate 97,932 of VZSC01004066.1, forward strand.
TTATTTTGGTGTTGGCCAGTGGAAGGAGGATGAGGGCTGGCCTTGAAAGTGCTGCGTTTTTATCCCTCTTTACTGTCATTGTGCCAGGTAGCCTTGGTAAACTCACCGAACAACTCTTCTGCCCCATCTCATCCACAAGATGAAGATTGCACTACTCTGTCTTTCCAAGACGTGTTCTCTTTCAGTGCTAGGCTTTATTATTGTTGATATTTTTCCTGTGTTGTCAGGTAAAATGCTAAAGGTTACATCTTGGGGAAAGAAGGGGCAAAGTTCGAGGACTCTGTTCTGCTTGTGTTTATAATCTCTTGCATGCTCAACAATTGGTGTAATTTAAATAAAACATGGGGCTGGAGGAGAATTCCAGCCCTAATTACACATTACAATGGTTCTGTGCTGCTTCTGGGAGAGCAGCCAGGCATCTGGAAAGAGGTTCAACTCCCAGCAGGGAGGAGCTGACAGGACAAAGGAGAGAAGGCTGCGGAATAAGCGGGACGGAAAACACAACTAGAGGAGGGTGGCCCAGCTTCAGCCAGGAAATGGCAGTATTACCAACACCAGGCAGCATTGACACGGCAGGCAAGTGGCCAATCTCAGAGGTAAATCTGGGCCATAGTAATTTGAATACAGGTGCCTCAGGCTGCTCCTTAACCTTGCTGAGAGCCCTGCACTGGGAGCACATGCGATTCATAGCTGAGCTTCTCAATTGCCATGGGTCACCTTGGATGTCTTTTCAAAGAGTCACCTCAACACAGTGCCTAAGAGCTCTGGTTCCTTTGGGCCACCTTAGAGGTCATTTCAAAGAGTCATCCCAACACAGTGTCTAAGACCTCTCCTTCCTCTTCCATCAGTGCAACAGATCTGCACGTTCCGTGGGAACAGGCCTTGCCTACGCCTCACTCACTTCCAAGACGCTGTTAAAATCATCTCCCAGCTTCTCCCCCTGCGAAAGATCACCATTCCTGCTTGCACACATTCCCAGGGCAGAGTTGTGGCTTCAGGACCACCTTCCCCACATTTCCCCTACATCCACGAGGCTTCCCTGGCAGAGAGCAGCATCTGGGAATGGTTAGTAGATGCTAAACTCATGTCCCTTGCAGACAAGGGGTGGTCTTCTCTTTCTTGGCATACAAAGCAGCAGAAGAGGGTGCTCTGGCAGCTGCTGTTTGAAAACACTGCTTAAGTGACTGTGAAGAGCCAGATGGACTTCAGCCCTGAAGACTCGAATGCCCTATTTAGCCACAGAGTGGGGATGCAGCAAGTGACTGCAGATTTTGCATGCAGGCGGTCTCAGTATTCTCCAGCCCTGGTTTGGAGGACTCCGTCCAGGCTGGATCCACAGACCCATTCAGACCTGCCAACAAACCGCTGGAACAAGCTTGAGGAGCTGAACAGTGAGGAGCCAACCCATTTCACCAGCCTTCAGATGGTAACAATCCTTCCCAGCCCACGAGCCTGCAAGCAGGAGAGGGGAAAGGCTCCAAATTTCATTCTTAATCCTCCAAGTTATTCATACTACCCCCATTCCCCAGCATTAGGAAGGGCAACGTTCCCTTATACGGTCAAGAAAACGTGGAGAATATCTGCAATACATTCTCACATCTGTGCTCAGCTGAGCCTGGCCAGCATGTCCCCGTGAATGCAAAGGTCCTAACTGCCAAGAGCTGTGGAGCAAAATGCCTCAGCCCTGCTGTGAAAAGGCAGGCAAGGGGGATAAACAGATATGGGTGGAAATATTGCAAAATGGATCGCATTAAGCAATGCTGCTTATGGGTTTTTGGTATCTGATCTGGGATGTTTTCCCGTGCAAGCCTGAAGCCCAGTGGGAAAAGGCAACTTGCAAATCTGAAAACAACAGTAAGAAAATGCTGCAAGGCCAAGTCCTGGAGAAGTAACTGAAATGGGGCATGTAGACCCCTCAAAGGACCCAGAAGAAAACTGGTCCTTATTACTAAGACAAATAGGTGCAGATACCCCTAATGAGATTCTCCAACATCTTCTTGCCTGATATGAAGGTCAAGGTTTTAAACTTTCTTCTTAGAAGAAAGAAGGAGAGTTCAGACAGGCTCTTTAGGGCAAAAGGGACAAAACCATGGAGAATTACCTTCCAACAGACAGCATTAGGGCTGTAAAGAGTGAGATGTTGCCACACTTCTCTGCTGATTGAGAAATAAATGTCATTGTGGAGTTTTAAATACCAATGTCTGTGCCACCTCGTGCACAAGAGCATGACCCATCTGAAAGTTTGCCCGGACAGTGTTTGTCTAATGATAAAGTTCTTAACTGCATTGACTTCTTCCACCTAGATGTCCTACTTTCTTTCAGAAAGCATCAGATGTTTGATGGATGGGTATAGTTTTTTGCAGGACCCTTGTATACACATCAAGGAGAACTAAGTATATTTTCAAGTGTTATCCCCAAGTCTGAGAGGCCTCTGAGCTAATGAAAAGTCAGTCTGTAGTCCTGAAGACACAACATGTATTGCATCCATACAGTGAAACCCTGAGCAATGCAGCCACATCCAAACCAGACTCAAGCATTGCTTGGAGTCACGCTGCCCTAGGCCAGAACAGTGTCAGGGTGAATGCTGATGATGAAAATGTGCTTGGTTGTGACTTGCTGCTCTCAAAAAGTGGTCTTCCCAGGACGCAAGGTGTCCTGCTCTGCCCTCCTACTACCTTGACCTTGGCTCCGCAGCCAAAACCCCCCACAGCAATGGTGCAGGGAGGAGGTCGTTAGGTACCAGGGCAGCAAGCTGGGCTCAAAGACACCTTGGGTTTCCTTCCTGCCTCCCACGTCCAGCCCTGTCACAGGAAGCTCCAAGCCAAAGGACCAGTCTGGGATCAGAGGTTGCCACGGTTGGGCTTGGGCTGAGGAAGGGTGCTGAGGCACGGAGAGGAGGAGACAGACACAACCTCATCCCAATCACCCCAAATTTCTTTCTTCTACATTTGGATTCGACCTGGGATGAGGTAATGGAAAAGAATGATCTGTTTAAGTCACTTGTAGCTGGCTGAAAAGGAAGCACACAGCTTCAGAGCCTGGCAGTGCTGCTCATAAGGTCCCTCACCAGCTCCAGCCCCAAGAAGCTATGGATGCTCTGGAAATCGGAGCCTTTCTGTGTCAAGCTCCATATTTGAGGACCTAGACAGAAGCACTCTGATTTTCAAAGGTGCCAAGCACCTTCAGTTTATTTTTCCCCTAATGGCTTTGCTGCTTCTTTAAAACTAGAATGCTCTAAAAAAATCCTTTCATGTGTAAGTAGTGTTTGGGGAGCCTCTTGTTCCAGAGCACAGCTTTACACACCAGAAAATGGTCTGATTTTCAGGAAAGACTTTTCCTTCCATGTAGCGGTTTGCAAGACAGGCATCTTAAAAGCATCTTGATCCAACAGCCTTATTTTAACAAAAAAAAACCAGCAGTAACCCATCCAATGTCATCCAGCACTCACAAAAAAACCCTCTATCTCTACATCATAGAGGCTGTGCAGCCCTAGGAAATCCTAAAGCCCTGCTGTCATGATGAAAAATACCCCAGTGCTTTTTTTTCCCCAAAGGCTGTATGAGAGAGCTGGCGGCATGCCCTGTGCCCTTCACCAGTCAGCCCCGCTCTTACTATAAACATTTTACTCCTTTCTGCCAGCTCTGTCGGAAAAGCATCCCTGTCCAAACGCACGGAGGAAAAACTGCTTTCCCCATGTGGAAACAGAGACGATGGGACAAAGATGCACAGGAAAAGTTGGGCACTGGCTAATTGGGCTCTACTTATGAGTAGGTAATTAGGTGCAGCTGCACTATTCCCTGCTCTCACGGCTGCAATAAGAGACAAAACATATTCCCATTGCACGGATATCCCTGAACTCTGTGCTCCTCTGGGGACAGCCTGTCTGGAAAGAGCCTTGCAGCATCCCTTGAAGGGGGATGCAACAAAGAAAGCAGGCTCCAACACAGGAGACTGCACCCAGGTCCCAAGAATCAGCTGACACAGGAAGGGAATATCAAGATTGCCTGTATACTGTCACTGCTGGGCAGCTTGGACATCCAGGCTGCTGTTCAGACATCAGGTATGGAGTGCTTGGATACAGCAGTGAATAAAAGGCACCTTTTGCTGCCAGTGTCGTGATGTTTCTGGGCACTACAGGTCAGCCTGGAGGTCAGAGGTCCTGTGGCCTCCATCTCCAGAGCACGGCTGGGATACAGCCAACAGCGGGTAACAACCTTCTCATGAAGAGAACACTAGGGAGGAAACTACCTTTATTAAACGGACACAGACAGTGTGGTTTCCCAACCTCTGGCAGCTTTCTTGCCCGTTCTGCCCTCTCCTTGGTGGTGAGGAGACCAGATGTTTGGTGTGCTCACCGCACCCCCTCTGCCGCTGCACCCACTGGGGCAGTGAGGACAAAATCTGTCCCCGCTCCCTTCCCAGGCTCCCACCTCCTATTTTTAAACCAAATATCCCTGGATCCATCAATTCTGTCACAGTCAGAGGGGATGCCAGCAATGCCATTTTGACATGCCTGTGTTTCTCGCAGTGAATGACCGAAAACAATGACATATCTCAGAGCCAAGATCCTCTGAGATATCCGCTGAAAATCTATCCGATCCTGAAGTGGAGAAACCCTCTATTTTGTATAAATAAATATGTTTTAATTACTCTATGGGAGGCTCTGGAAATCCTGCAAGGATGAAGCTCCCTTCAGCTGAGTGCCTTGCAAGCACACATGGAGACGAATTCCGTGCTTTAAAGAGCTTCACCCAACCTTCTCCAGTTGATGGGCTGAAGAGGAGTAAAATGCCTGCAGATGAAGAAATGCTCCCCAAAGGTAAGGTGGAGGCGCCCTCTTGTGTCCTCGGAGGAGGCCAAGTGGGTTTATTATCCGAAAATAAGTGGGTGCACGCCAGGACTGCTTGCACAAGTCAGGAGCACCATCATTTCCGGAAGGGCAGAAGATGGGTGAACAGGGAGTTCTCCCAGTGTGACAACGTAGTCCTAGGAGAAGCTTCATCTCTTGCTGTACCCAGCACAGAGCCCACCACGCTTCACCGACGTGTCCCCGAGCAGAGAGGTGCAGGGAGAAAAGTGCCAGATGGAGGACAGCTGTGAGGGGATCTGGGGAAATAAACTGCACAGAAAGGTAAAATTAACTGGAAGATTTAAAAAAACCCCATATTTTTGCCTTCTAGATCCTTTCCAGAAAGGGATGTGGTTGAGAGACTGGGTTAGGACATCTTCCAAGGAGTTTTTACTACCTGAACAAGCCAAGATACATTGATGCTGCCTGCTCCCCAGGTGTTTTCCCTCTGCTTGGCACGGTGCCCCTCTGAGGACAAGGACAGCAGGGAAATGTATGGCACTGACAGCATCCATCCATGGAAAAGGGCTCTGACCAAGGTGCCTTGACCCTGGACACACACGCCTTTGCGAGCAAGACTCTTGAGCCTCAATCAAAGAAATATCTCTCAGACTCTGTTCCCTTTGCTCACCCGACTGTAGGTGAGATGCATGAGGGAGAGCAGGTGGTGGATGCAGATCTCCGTCGGTGGGCAGAAGGAAGCTGTAGAAAAAAGATCTACCTGGAATACAGCTATTTGGACAATGCAACGACAGCCACCCAAGCCCGCCATCCTGGATGGACTGCCGTCTTTGGGCCGGCAAACTCCCCCGACGGACTTTGGGTGTGCCCTGGGGCATTTCACAGTAGACCCTCTGAAGGCAGGGGAGTCGTGAATGCTCCGTCCTTCGGGATAAAGGTATTACAGCAACCCACAGAGAAGAAAAATACTGATTAAGGAAAAAACATGCAAACCGCTTGACAAGCGGTGCATTTGGAGCATTCGCGTTTGAAGCCGTGAAGATGAGACAGCGAGCAGGGTTGTGAACAAAGAAATTAAGCTCAGAAGCGCAAAGAGGTCGCAAGCAAGGAGAGGGGAGAACATAGCAGGGGTCTGCACCTCTGCAGCTGAGGGTTTATTCACAGAGCATCTGTCCGCAGGTAGTCCTGAGTTTGCCGTACAGGCAGTAAAAGTATCTGGTTGAGCAGACAGCAGCATCGCCAGGCCTACCTCCCCCACCACCACCACGTGCGATGTGCGCTCACTGACTCCTGTCCATCGACAGCCCGCAGTTCCTACGAGGTTTTGTCTTGTCAGAAGCACGTTAAGCTCCTGAGGGCACATGCTGCACCGCGCCTGCTCACACACTCTTCCATATGTCGCCACGTTGCTCTAGACAGACGACCTCTCGCCTGGCGGGGATGGCCCCGGGGCTCCGCGTGTTTGGCAGCTGCAGGGCACGCACAGGCAGCCTCTGAATCCTTCAATGCACCGTTTCTCGTGGCCGGAGATCGCTTTCTGTATTTTGAATAAATGGCAGCACGGGCTGGGATGTTTCAGGCTTCACAAGTCTTTCTCTTTACAGGAAAAGAAGGGCTGGAAGAGATCTCTTATTTTCACCTTGTCTGCCTTTCAGAGGCTAGCAGAAGCACACCACTGTTACTAATAACAATAATAATACTGAAGAAATTCTACTCAGATGCCACTTTGGTATGCGAATGTTTCCTCCTTGTTTGCATCTTTGCAAAGGATCACGCCGATATGAAGCCAAACCTATTTCGTAAGAGTCGCGTCAAGCTGGCAATGTGAAGGCCTTCAAGATAAATGCACAGGGCTCGGGAATGCAGCTCCTCAGTGAGGACTCGCAGGCACTGAAGCGTAATAAAACTGATGCTCACTCAGTATGTATACTCACCTATAGCCTGCAAGCCCTTGCAGCCTGCTGCAAAAAAAAAAAGCACGTATCTGCTCCTTTCAACCTGCGGTTCGTTCTGCTATCTGGTCTTGAAGGTCAAACCAGGCTTGGTGGCATAAAATCTGGTTTCAAGGCTAACAAGAGCAGTTTGGAGTCCTGACACATGCAAGACTGATGCAATCCTACCCCATTCTCTATCCCCTGCCCCAAAACCCTTTCCCTGCTCCTAACCACGCACCAAGAAGGAACCCAGCCCGGGGACCGAGAGGACGCGATGACAGCTGCCAAGCGGCCCGGCCAGCTGGAGAGAGGCTGAAGACGGAGCAGGGCTGTCTGGGCTGGGCCCTGGGGAGGTGCCTCACACCCCCCGGCACCGCTGTGTCCTTGTGCAGCCGTTATGCTCCAGATGTGCTCAGGGCCGGACCCCCAGCTGAAAGCAATGGAGCGACGCACATTTTCCTCCGCCAAGAATCGGAGGTGAGTAGAGCCGGGCTTGCTGCTTGCGTGCGGCGTGGATTTCTGCGGCGGTGCATTGGGGCAGGACTTGAGCTCCTTCTTGGCCCCTCACCCGCTCTGCTGAGCACGATGCAGGAAGCATCTCCCCCTTACCTATATTTATGCTCACTCACGTCCCCAAGACAGATCTTAACACATTTCCCACGCATCTGCTGCAAGGCTCACGGTCGGGGCTGGCTGGCAGGCAGCAGCGCCGTTCAGCCAGCATCCCCTGAGCTGCTCTGCAGCGGTCTCTTTCCTCTGAGTCAACGTTTTCATGTACAAGAGTTTGCAGTGCCAAGAGCCTCTCGTGCAGGCACAGAGGAAAAAGACACTCTAATGGTCACCAAACCTTGGAACGTCTTTCCAACAGCCCAAAAACACACTGGAAACAGTGCACAAGGGTGCATTTGCCAGGGACGAGAGGGCAGAGATGCTGAGGGGCTGCGGTTGTTTTTCCCCTTCCCTTAGCATCAATCACGACAACATGTATTCTCCAGCTCGTGAGAAAAAAGGGGGAAAGCAGAAGCTTTTGCACATATTATGGCTGCACCCAGCTCTGATGTATGCCCACAGAGCAGAGCAGCACAGGATACGCACGCTGTGTAGTCTGCAGACACACACACACACACACACACAAACACACAGTGCCCCACGCTGTCTTAGACGCAGCCAGGAAATATTTCCCTCTCACAAGAAATGTATTTTTCCTGGGTTTAATTTTCAGAGCTTCCCGGGGTGGAGGCGGGGGGGGGGTGGGGTGGAGAAAAAGATACTTTTCAATGAGAAATCGAAACCTGAACAATCTGCAGTTTCACGTTTTGCTGGGGAGGGTGGAAGAAATATCCACCTCCGGACACTTTCATAAAGCCATCTCAGGCAATTACACCCTTTCCAGGGAAAACTCTGTGAATGAAAAAACATGACCAGCCCAAAGGGACACTGCAGAATAAGAGGGTTTATACACTAAAGATTGAAAAGACAAAGTCTTCCCTTGAGATAAAGCAGCGCATGGGATAAGCAGAGCACTCAGGGTGAGGAAAGTCACGCAGCTTTTAGTTGCATGGGTTTATTTGTATTCAAAAACTAAAGGTAGCTCTAGTCCTCCCCTTCCTTCCTTCCTTCCTTCCTTCCTTCCTTCCTTCCTTCCTTCCTTCCTTCCTTCCTTTTATTCCTTCCCTCCTTCCCTCCTTCCTTCCTGTCTTTCCACCTTTCCAGCTTTTCTCCCACCCCAACATTCATTTTTCACTGCCACACAAATGGGCAGTTTCTCTTGTGCAATCAGTAAGTGGAATGAAGAGTTAGTGTGGCTTGTACCTGTAGAAAGGCACCAGAGAAATCAGGGGGATTTTTGGGATGGTGTTTTGCCTTCGAGAGCAGCTCAGGAAAGCCTGGGGCGTTGCTCTGCGGTCACAGCTGCAGCAGCGTATCCTGGTTTACAGGGGAAAACCCACACCTCCCTCCGCAGTGTCAGCTCGGGATTCACCCAGCTGGAGACAGCCATGGGGACAGACACAGAACCCATCTGGCTTACAGGGCAAAGCAGTTTTTAAGCAACAGCATTTTGGGGAGATGAGTCACATCCTAAAGGGAAGGAGCTCACACCCCTGAGGTGAAGTTGCACCACAAGCAGCTGTGAGCACTGAGCGGAGCCCGTCTAGCGCAGCATCAGGCCATGGTGAAGATGACCTCAGGATGTCTCGTGCAGAGGGAGATGCCGAGATGTGTCCTGGGGAGGTCGCCGTCAGGCTGTTGCTCTGCTCCTTGGGGACATGGTGGGCTGTGGCTGAGCAGAACCTCAGCCTAGGAAACACAGGCCCTCAGCTTGGTCCTCCGTTAAACAGTCAACTCCGGGGCAGCACGAGGTCCCTGCTGCATGGATGTTGAGGAGTTTCTGGTACCAGGTGGACCTTGGGGGCAGATTAGGAAACCGTATCAGAAAACTCCAGTTTGTCAAAGCAGAGGCCATTTCTGGGAAGGGTTGCTTGCAATAACAGTCCTGACTTGAGGACGTATTTTAACTGTCTCACATGATCTTATGGCTTCTTTGCCATCTTCAAAGCGCCATGGGACCCGAGTCTTTATTCCTCTACCAGGAGTCTAAGTGACATTACTCATCTCGAGAAATCTTGTAGCTGGAAGTTCAGGCTGTTTTCCACCCACAAACCCCATCAGGTCCTACAGGCTATGCCAATGCTATTCTCAAAATCTGACCCCTGAATCTCTAAACTGAAGGCCATCAGAAGCCTTCTCTCCTTTCAAGTATGTTGAGACCAGTGTTTCATTTTCTGACAGACTGGAGTGAGCTTCACCTTCGCATAACCTGTGGTGATGGATGAGCTTACCTATAACAACGCTGATGTCCTGAGAGCCTCATCTTAACTCCACTGAACTTCAAGATGCCCCTAATTTGCTACATTTCATGCCAAGGACTCTGTGAAAGCTGAGGCCAAGTATGAGCCGGAGTTGGCCTTGGATGCCGCCACACCCTTGGCCAACCTACAACCTTGGCCATCCCTGCAACCTAACTTCCACCTGAATCTGAGACTGTGGAGTTTGAAAAAATTCAAGGTTTGGATCTTTTTCTTTCCTTAAGGAAGCCAGAGGCCGTCCTACGTCTTGAAGTGGACATTAGCAAATTTCCTGTCACATTCTTTCCAGCCCTCACAAAACTCAGCCACTACAGAGGTCTCCCAAGAAAAGCCGGTCTCCCAGGCTTTCCAAGCTGGTTCCTGGACTGAAAAAATCAGAAAAAAAAAAAGTCTTGCCAATCTGCAACAGGGAGCGTTCAAAGGTGGTGTGCGTCCATGGATGTTCTTGCAGCAGTTTTCCCGTGCTTGGCCCTGCAGACCACACATTTGTGTTTCAGTGTGTGGGGTGAAACTGGAGCCCCAAGTCCTGGGGGGCACAGGCAGCCTGGGGCAAGTGCACGCGTGAGCTCCCTGCCCAGCACATGCCAATGCTGTGGAAGCTCATTAAAAGGGACCGAGCAATGCGCTAGCTGTAAATGCAAAGACAGGTCTTTTCAAATAAGCCCCATTAGTTCCACATGTGTGTTTGATAGATAATTTTTTGGTTACTTAACAGGAAACCCATAATTATGGAAATGACTGCTAGGATCCAGATACCCTCCTCAAGATGGAGAGCGGAGAGAAAGCAATACCAGAGACTTTGCAGGGATGTTTCCTCCCCTAATGCACCCATCCTTAGGAAACCGCTAGCGCAGAACCCTACCCAGCAGACCAAAGGAATCGGCTCTGCCAGCATCCGCTCTCTGGAGCTGCACAGTGCCTTCAGCTACAGGATTAAACACTTGCTATGCAGCCACATACACAACCCTGAGGCCATGTAGACAAACAGCTCTCCTTACCCCCCAAAAATGGAGAGAACGTGCTGGAGAGAGTGCAAAATCTGGGTCTTTCCTCCACTGCTTGTAGCTATTTTGCTGTAAATTCCCTGACAGGGGATCAAATCTGGAGGAGATGCACATCACAACCAGTATTTTTCAAAAACCACCTATGCATCAATCTGTTTATAACAAATAGCAGATCTCTGTTCACACCCGAATTGATTTATTCCCTCTCGCGCACCATCCCACCATCCCCGCACACAGCCATCTGACAAGCAGGGCACAAACATGCGTGCAGCAAAGCAACACAGGCTGGGCACATGGAGGGAAAGAGAGAGGAACACGCACATTTTTAGTGGGAACACAGCTATCAAAACAACATTATACAACTGCAAAAAAAGGAAAAAAAAAATAGAAGTGTTATGTAAACTGCTGTGCCCGTCTGGTCAGCACAAATCTCATGTGGGCTTAGGTCAGGCCATTTGACACAGCTAGAAATAATTGCCTGTGTTAACCATTAGTAGCTCCCAGTTCAAAGTTCCCCGCTAGCTGTCACATGGCAGCCTGCCTGCTGCCTGCTGCCCAGTAGGTAAAGTGCAGGCAGCGTTGCCCACCCCTGCTCATGCCCGTGCCTGTGAGCTCAGCACCTTGGCAGGGGATGGGACATCCAACTGCCCCTTCCAGCCGGGATGCCGTGGCGCCCCAAACCAAGCGCCCTCATGGTCCTCACGAGATGTCTGACATAGCAAACAAAGCCAAAAAGCAGCAGACCTTACTGTTCCTAGTGTGGTGGTCAGGAGATGTCCTGCGCAGGCAAAAAAAGCCTCGCAGTGCTTGGAATAAAACTCCATCTCCTACCCTGGAGAAGGCCTGCGTTGCAATCGCAGGGCAAGGAAGGGTGGATGGCTCTAACAGGTAGGGTTGTGACCCTGCGGAGGAACTTGCCAGTGGCATCATGTCGCTGCCCAGGCCCGTGGGATCATCTGGAGGACTTCCTGGCTCCCTTCTCAATTTCTGCAAGGAAATCCCTATTGCTCGAAAGAAAAGGATGTGATTTGGCTGTTTATCACAATAAGCAGAGAAAGGGAAGCCTGGCTTCTTCAAACATCTCGGCTATCCTCTCTCCCACGGTGAGACCCCATGGAGGGGTCCTTGGCATGGAAGCGCACAAAAGTAACGTGATAGTTTCCACCTTTCTGCAGAAAACAGAGGAGGTATTTGTGGATGACTGCTCTTTCCAGCTTGGCAAACTAGGCCACCACATTTTATTTAGAGTTAAGAACAACTGGAAAGGCCCTTCCAGGAGCAGAGTCAGTGCTCAGCTGTGTGCTCCCCTTGGAGAACAGGAGCAGAGAAGCCAAAAGAAAATCTGCTTCCCAAACAGGACAACGGTTGCTTGGGCTGGTGACTGGAAAGAGCATTTGGAGGCCACAGAGGAACACAAATAGAAGGGTCCTCATAGCACCTCTTTACCCCATCTCCTCCACCTGGGGAAGCTGCTGAAGCTCAGAAATCCTGTCCCACCAAAGCTCCCAGTTTCTACAAAAGACCTCTTCCAACTTCTCACAAGGTGAGAGGGAAACCCCAAGAGTCTTCAAGAGTAATGATTTTACTTCCTTGGTTGTGGGAGGAAAAGGTGTTTTAGGGACTGGTACATTCAGTCCCTCCATCCTCTACCTAGTCCCCCACTGCCATGATTTTGTACCTGGAGGCAAGACAACCTGATTCAGGCACTTGTTTACGCAAATCAGTGGAGCTAATTACAGCAGCATGAAAATAATGCAATGAGAGGAGAAGCAAGGAATAGGATTTGGGGGATTTTGTCCGGGAAAGCAGGGACTAAGGAGGGGCAAAAGGGGCAGCTCAGCATTGTGCAGGTGTGCATGGCTCTAACTCAGCAGGCATTGCTCCCTCTCTGGACTGGGACCCATACCGCCGCCTTCTCAGCTCACAGAAACTGCTCGGCATGAACAATTCGTTCCCATCTTGCCAAAAGAGCAAACTCAGTGCAGCGCTAATAGTGAAGACTAAAATCCTTGTGAGCTGAGCAAGGCCCCCAGTAGAGACAGTAGCTAGAGAAGCAGCCTAAGGCCCTGTAATCTTGGCAAAAGAATTTCAAAACGCACTTTATCTCGGGAGTGTGCCTTGGAGCTACGCAGAGAGTTGTTTCGCGCAGTCTTTTTATGGAGAGAGGAACTGGATAGCAGTAGTCCCAAAAATAAGTCACGGGTCTTTCTGTAGCCTCTATTACTCACTGTCGGGTGGAGTGCAATGTTCATTGTTTCATTCTGTCAGGCAAATCCTTCTCCTCTAAATTAAATAACTAGCAAGGAAGCATCCCAGCTTCAGAGCCTTGTTTTGCCCATGCAACTAAAATCCTTTTAGTCTCCATCAGTCTTGTCTCTTGATAGCCCAGCAGCTGCTAAAGTCACGGGTATTTTCCCATCACAGGGCAGAGCATCCTGCACAATCATTCGAGAACTGAATCTTGTTCGGTGGGAAACATCCAGCAGGTCAGGGAGACCCTGGGAGCACAGGAGGAGGGTGAAGGGTTCAAGTCTGGCACGTATCTCAGTACGTACAGAGCCAGGGCTGTGCTCTACGCTGGTCCTTAGGCACTGCTGCAATGAACAGAACTGATAGCATGAGAAGAGTCTACCATATGAAATCAGACTCACTGTACGCACAGCACAGAGAATTGAAATAATTCATGCTTTTCCGTTGTTTTTAGATGCTGGACTAAAAGCTTGATCAAGAGGGTTTGTTTCAGTAAGAATTTAATCAGAGCACACGGCAAAATGCAAGTTCTTATTTCGTAAAGTAATGACAGAGACAGCCAGTTTGTTTATTCAAATCTCTGCTTTGCCCTAACTCACTCACTTCTTGTCTCAAAGGTTTCTTGCTGATCTTAGGCATTTCTGGGTAAATGATTTTCCAGCTTTTGATGGCAAATGCAGCCCCTCTTGTTCATTATAAACCGACGCACTCCTATCTTTTCTTATTCAGGCACTGGCCTTGTTGCTTGGTCAACTTTCCAGCGTGCACAGAATAAATCCCCAGAAAGAACTTCATAGAAACCCACTTATTGCCAGGTGCAAAAGCAGCTCTGTTTGCGGCCGTGATGCTTTTTGAGAGGGCTAATAGGTTGCTTTTGCCGAACTCCAACCTGAATTGGACTTAGACGTTGTCCAAATCGGACACCTTCAGACAGCCCTTCCCTTTCTTACCCCCAATAGTGAAGTGTTTCTATTCACTTCACCTGGACCCTGCCTCCCTTAACGCCTGGCCTGTTTTTCACTTTTGCCAGGAGGACCAGTGTATTTCCTAGAGCTGTTAACACGCTGGGTGATGTTCTCTCCTCCAGCTCATGTAAAACCTCCCCAGAGAAGCTGCAAGCACAGGGTACCACCAGCTGAGCTGAAAAAATTTGCAGGTTCGGGGGATGAATATATGACCTGCGCCAGAAGCATCCATTTAAAAATCCCCATGCGGAGGAGATCATTTTTGCTCCACCTGGGACAAGGTGGGGAGATGGGTTCCAGCAGATGTCCACCCAGATCAGGATCTGGATTCGCGTCTAGATGGCTGTTTGTGCCCCAGCTGGGATCTGTGTTTACCTGGTGTTTTTATGGGGATCAATGAGACCTCAATAATTGGCAACAGGCTGACAGGAGCAGCGAGGCTTCATCCCCTCCGCTTTTCAGTGCCAGCTCTCCAATTCACGCCATCCCCGTTCTCACATCAGCTTTTAATATTTAATTGAAGCTTTGCCAGGGGACTTTGCCTCCTGTCTTGTAAAGAAGAGGGAAAGGAAGGCATCAGAAGCACGGTACTGAAAAGCCCCAAGGAGACTATCTCATGGCAGATCTCGGGTGGAGGAAAGCGCTCTAGCATGTAAGTGATTTTATACAAAACCCTCCCAGATCACCGAAGATGGAATGAATTAATATCAGAAAAATCCTGTAAACCTTTAGCAACGGGGGAATGCTGTGATCGTGGGAACTGTTTGGGGTGGGCCGAGAGGGCTATTTCCATCTACTGCCTGTAGTGTATTTAAGGAAAAGAGGGGATACAAATGGGAAGTCAGGGAACGATTCCCTACTAACAGACTCATTTTGCCACAGAGTAAATCCCTTGAGGGCTCTTCACCTGGAATTGTTTAATGGTAGACACCACCGCAAAAATGGGAAACAATCTCTGGACTGTGGGAGGTGGGAGCCTGTGATCCCACAAACCTGTCTCTTCTCTAACATCATGGGAAATGACCTGAAAAACAACAAAAAAGGAAATTTCTAAAGCACCTAGTGAGAAATATATCTCCCTCCCGCTGGTCTTGATTTCAGATGTCTTAAAGGCATGAGAGGGGAGGCAGAGATTCACTAACTGCTGAATGACAGCCCTGCCTCCCAGAAAATCTGCCCTTCTTGAGCGCAGCGGGAAGTGGACACCAAAACACGAGTGGACAACGGCTCTGGGCACAGCTCAACACTCAGACCAGTGCAACACAAATTGCTTGCGAAACATATTTTGCAAACAACATGGCTTTTAAAACAAGTATTTTCCAAATCTAAACACAAGTATCTAGTAATCCCGTAGTTCAAATGTCTGTGTCAGTAATTAAAGAGCAATTACTTATAACTTGTAGGTCCCTAGAGCTCTGTCTAAATGCAGAAAATGAACCCCAGATGACCTAATGTACTTCCAAGTGTCAGATCAGTCATGGCAAATCCAATGCCTGAGACTTCTGCTGCACATTTCTGAAGCCTGGAAAGCAAGAACATTTTCAGCAGAAGAGGCCAAGGAGTGCTTAATTCTTCAGTTACTGGATAATGATACCAGTGAATGAACCAATGATACAGATACAAAATTTCCATCAAATGTTTTTTAAATTATTTAAAGCTAATTCTTATTCAGGTTCTTTCCCTCTCCCAGTTGCAGATGTGAACTGGGTGATCTAAGAGAATGAGCAAAGTGGTAGGCAGAGGTGGAAAAGACCCATTCCCTGCATTAGCAGTCATTTAATTTAAATTGTGTCTTCTTTAACCCTGTTTTATTTTTTCAAAAGTAAATCTATGTGATGAGGTTTGCAGATGTATCAACGAAGACAGCATTTGTTCCATAGACCTTTGCTGATGCACCGATCCCATGAGCAGAGATGGATGCACTAATCGTTGGCCTTTTTTCCCTGGATCTTCACATCCAGCACCGTAACCTTTGCTCTCTTGCTCCAATGCCAGCAGACAGAGAACATGGAAAAAGCTGAGAAGCTGCGGCCAGCTCAGTCCTTTCCTTTTCTGTACCGTTCTCCAAGGAGCAGTCCAGAGCGCAGAGAAGTTCCTCTGAGAAAATCTGTCTCTGTCTCTGAACTGGTTGCCAGGTGGGTGGTTAATCTACAGTTCACCTTAGATCTAGGGTGTTTCAGGGTGGACTCTCCCTCTCTCACCTCCATAACAAACAAATCTCACTCAGATAAGACCTTTCCCAAGCACAGCATCCCAGTGTGTCAGGTCTCGAGCTAGAGGCAAGTATTTTTCTGCCATAAGTGCTCCTAGTTAATACATATTACCAATGCATTATTAAGCCTTAGAAGACAAGTCTTGATTTAAAAGCCAGACACACTCGACAAACTTCCCCAAATACAATGACACAGAGGAATTTGCCCTTGACCTCGATGACTGGAGCATTCCCAGATGGATAATTAAAGCTTTTAATGTTGATAGTCTGCAAGGTGCCAAGAGGCAAACCAGCAAACACTGGAGAGATGAGCTGATGAGAAGACAAGACGGGCATGGGCATCTCATCCCCTCCTGGTTTCTCCCAACTGCCTCTAACCAAAAATGCTCCAGAGAGAGTCACATTTCAACCCAAGCCCTTTAAGGACTAATTCCTCTTCTGGTTACAAGCCTTAACTGAGATCAGACCACCACACTGCCAACAGCGAGACAAACAAGATTAGCAACAGAACCCAAAGTACATCTCCCTCAACACAAGAGTGACAGAGCAGCTGTCAAGGCTGCCTCTTGAACTTCCCCTTGGGACAGTTCAGCTCCGAATATGCCAAACTTGGTCAGTTTTCACTGTAAATAATCATCTATCTGGCCGGGTCTTTGGAGATAGCTGAAAGCGCACTCCCCACAGCAAGGAAGAGAAGGAAGGTGGTTTCCTCTGCAAAAGTCTCACTCATCATTGGTGTTATTTTAGGTCAGGTGCTAACTTGATAAATCCCTTTACATTAGGTTAAAGCTGAATACATAAACAATGCATTGACCTTCTGGAAAGCCTGACTTCAACTCTAAGCCACATATCAGCAAAGTGCAATAAAACACCACTTTCAACCAATATAACCCCCCAGCACATCCTCCACCAGTGGGGAGACAGGGTGCTCCAGGGACAGGTCTGCACCAAGCTTAGGAGGAGAGGGCTTATGCTGGATCTAGTGGTACTGCACTGAGCTAATCCATTAGACCTAAAACCAGTCCTCTTTGGGACATTCTTCACATTTCTCTTGAGATTATTTTTTAAGTCTATTGGGTTTGGTATTTTCCAGGGGGTAGAGGAAGGCAGAAAGATCCTGTCTACTATATGGAAAAACACATTTAGGCTAAAAAAGGAATTAAGGTGCCATCTCCTGTCTTCCCTGCAGGTACCAGAGCATCCTGGATGGTGAAAGCAGCATGTCTAAGCAAGAACATCCCAAGGTGAGAGCCAAAAGTCAGACTAGGTGGGATGTGGGACAGAGCGTGTCCTAACAACATATTACTCCAATTCTTGGCAATTAGAGATAAACAAAACCTAGGAATTTTTGTAATATTTTGTGCTTTTCTGTGGACATCTCAGGGCAGGTCAGATCCAATTCCCTTTTAGCATGTACAGACGGACAGACACCTATAAGATGCTCTACGATGGGATGAAAGCTTCATATATAACATTCAGATTGCTCTGGAGTGAACAAATTGTAGAGCCTAATGGACGACCATCAAGAGGTGTAGGACCTGGCAGAGGATTTAGCATTGGTTAGGAAGCAAGGAAAGCATCTATCCTGAGGCAAAGGCGCAGGAAGTCATTAGGGCACCCGGACAGCTGCACTGGACTGACAGATATGACACTGAGGCAACTCTGCCCTCCTGCACCAGCAGCTGGAAGCTAATAGGGTTATCCTATGTGTCTCAAATGACACTAAGCACCTACCAAAGACAACTGTCTACCCTAGGGTACAGAAATCCCTTTCTTGTCACTTGTGACTCTAACGGAACTTAGACATCAAGTTCACCAGTAGATTTTGCTCACAGCTACATTTAGATGCCTATATTTCAGGATCTTAAGCTGAACTCCCCGCTAACTAGAAGCTGTGACTAGTGTTCTCACATCATGGCAAAGTGCACCTCCCATGTACCAGTGTCCCTCATATCATATTTTGATTGCAAACTCATTGGCATAAGGTGCAGTTCTTGGCTTTGTATTTGCAGGTTGGGTTCTGTTTTGTGATAAGGGCCTCTTACAACCTGGAGTAACAATGAAAAAATTGCATACTGGAAGCCAGATACTCTAAACTTCATTCAATTTGTTTGCTGAAGACAGGGTTGATTCCCCCTGGCAAGAGAAAGCTGAACTGCACCTCATTAAATAAAGGCAGAATCTGAAAACTTTTCTTTCCAGTCCAGATTTTTCAGATGAAACTGGAGTTTTCCTGTGAAATTATACAGAAATTTCCTGACTGTTTGGAAACACAATTTCCTAGAGAAAGAGGATGGAGATGGAGATAAGACAATGATCCAAGAGAGAAGATAACCAGTGGTCACATTTTTTCTACTCCAAGGCTTCATTGCATGACCACAGACAAATTAGGAGGATGCACTGTAAATAGGCAAGACAGAAACATCTCTCACACTTCAGAAAGGGCAAGAGTGTATTTAGATCATGTCCCTGACATTTACTCCGTGGAACACTGAGCAGAAAGCGATGGGACACTCTTTCATCCCAAAAAGTTAGAAGGTCAACAGATGTAATGCTTGGAGTAGAAGAGTAGGAAATAAAAATTTCAGTTGATTCATTATTGAAGTTAGGTATGAGCCTATTTTGATGTTTGTTTAGGTATGAGCCTCTTTTGATGTTTGTTTTGGGGTTTTTTAGCTCATGGAGAGAAGATATCTATCACAGATTAATGACAGTCCAATGGGGAAAAAGCACGCCCTATCTCAAAGCCATCACAGTGACATGTCCTGGAGCAAGTCCATGGAGGATCTTCCCATTCCTAACATCAATGCCCCAAAAAGGAATCTCAAAGCACTCCTAACCAGCTTTGATACTCCTAAAGTCAGTCAACAATGTAAGACTTTACCTTTTGCTCCACTCAAGACACCATCTCCCAATGGCATTTTGAGGAAGAGGGAGGGTGATGCCAGAATCATGACAGCAATCCAACCTCTGATCATGGAGACCAAACCCCTTAAAGACCGATCCTTCCCTTCTTCTCTTCAAAACATCCAGAGTAAGACACAATGGAGTCCTGCCACCATCAAATGGAAGGAGTCTCCTGCAAAGGTTAGTAGGTGCTCTTCTTCAAAAGCTCCTGGGAATTTATGTTATTTGGGTATCTAGAGTCAGCCTTGTAAGTGGTTGGGCTTTATGGTGGTGCTTCATCATCCAGTGATGCCAGTTCCTGGGCATGGGGGCTGCCCTGTGGAAGCCTAACGCTCCATGGTTAGGGAAGGAGGAGCAGGTTCACAGGGGAGCTGTGTTGTGACATCAGAGCTACCATCAGGACAGAGGTTGTTCCAGGATGTGGTGAAGGTGAGCGACAGAGCCTACTGCAGAAAACCGCTTGGCACTCACCTCCATGCGGCATGGAGGCCACCTCTCTGTATTATTAAAAGCTGGCAGACGCACCACCAGATCCTCAAAAACATGCTGGCTCTCCCTCGCGCCAGGTTCTGCAATGCCACAGCGTCCATTGTTAAAGGGGTACCATGTGCTGTGACAAGTGAAAGATAGACCTGACTCTGCTATTAAATACTAAAGCAATAAAGAGCTGGAAATGGATATTATTGTCAGTACACACAAGCAGCTGGAGCCAAACAACATCTACAAGCAAGCACAAATTCATAATCACCTATGGATTAAACTTCCAGTCCTATAACTCTACCCAGACACAACACATCTCCTCTGCCCAGTCCTCTCAGTCCAGACACCCATCTTCCTTCCTGTGTTCCCACATAGTTTATCTCTGGTCCTTTCCAACTCTAGGTGATTTAGTGGTGTTAGGGGCATAGGTCATATGCTCAACAAATTATGCTTTGCCATGATCCTTTTCCTGGAGGGAAGGAGTTGGTAGGAATGGGCAGCCGAGATTGGAGAGAGATCTACATCAAGGAAACAAGAGTCCCATGAAGTTGTTATCAACTGGAATATTAATTACAGATGATATGCTGTCTGAAACAGTCTTGTCCATCTCACCACACTATGATATCACCCCAGTGATTACTGCTGCGCAGGAGGGACTGGTTCCACCACTGGGAGTACAGCAAATGGCAACATGAGTCATTATGGGGTCTGAGACACTGAAATGATTCTGGGAGCAAGTAAAGGAAATGGATGGATAAACATAACCCTGAAAGAGCAGCAACGGTGGCCTCAAAAACAAGAATGGGTAGGAAAAATACCACTTATCTCTGGAAACAGAGGGGGGGCCAAAAAGTTGTGAAGCACTGTCCTTGGAGAGAACAGAGCAAAGCCAAACCTGGGTCAGGTCTACAGAAAAAGGGTCCAAACTACACACAATATGTGGAGGCAATGTTAGGGTCACCTTTGCCTCTGAAAAGCCTCTGATGCAGTTGACTTTCTCACACTGGGGCTTTGTGCAGTTCCTCTCTGTTTATTGGAATTTACCTGTTTACTCGCTGTGTTTCCCACACAGGAAGGGAAGCCATCCCACGACAGACAGGCAATCATCTCCTCGGTGCCAGATACAGCTGATGACTCAGCCACGGGCAGAAGCTGTGAGTTGGATTTATTTTGGTTACCGGTCATCATTGCTGCTCTACGGCCAGCTCTATAGTTGCAGCTGGGAAGGGTCTGCGTGGTCCTTGCGAAAAGTTGTATTTCCCACATAATCCCGCAGCAGAGACTGACTGGGAGATTCTGGCTGGGGATCGTGTGGGTACTGCCAGGACTGGCCATGCAGGAGTGCGGCCAAGGACAGGGAGCGCAGAGAGCAGACGACTCCACGACTGCAGCCTTCCAGCCCTGATCGGTCCCATTGCACAGAGCTGGCAAATCCCAACACAGCTGGGATCTGGGCCAGTGATGAGTCCACAGAGCCACGCTGACTCTCCCTCTGCTGTTATCCCAGCATTTAAAAATAGCTGGTATTAAATACCAAGGCAGAAGTACGTCCATGTTTAGTTTGGGATGAGTAATACCTCCCTGCACCTCAGCCTTGAGGATAGGAAAAGGGAGAGGTTCCTTTGTACCTAACTAAGGAGTCTTGGCTGCGGTCCTTTTGGGATTTGGCAGCAGCGGTGTATCAGACACGGCCATCCTCGGCTTAAGATAGGACATATAAATGATCCCTAAGGCTATGATATCATCAGGACTAAAGCAGGTTACGGATATTTCAAGGCAAGAGGCATCTGTGAACAGTGAGAAATCTAAGCTGAAGCTTTGCATGGGAGAGGGTTAAATTTTACCAAAACTCACTGTCAGGAACGTTTTGTAGATTTGGGGCAGACAGAAACAACTCTCCAACAATCCCCTAATGAGTGGATTTGAGACCAGGGGGACCATCCTGCCTGCTTTGGGCTTGGATCAGGAATCCAGGGACCCCATAACCCATGTCTCTAGGGTTTGTTCTCTTTCCTTTCCATTTCTTCCTTTCCTTCCACATACGAAAAAAAAAAAGAAAAAAAAAACCCAACACATACTGCCTGGATTTGAGACACTGTATTTAGTAGCCCAACTGCATGCAAAAAGAAGTTTCTTACATGAGCATACAGGCAAATGAAGAAGCTAAATTTTCCACAGCGTTGCTGGGATGATTTTTTAATATCAAAGCACACGAAATCACTCTGCTATCTTTCTAAACACGATCACAGCATTAGCTGCAGCGTGCCTTTGACAACACGAGGAACATCTTTTCCTCTGGCTGGCAAATCGCGAATCATGGTCTATCTTAGAGCCTTACAGCACTCTCCGGCCTCTGACTCAAAGGCTTTTCAATAGCAAAGACTTCATGTGGCCTCTGGCACTGCTTCTTTCGTAGAGCTAGGGTTTGCATGGTGTGGGGTCCTTCTAGGGAGGCAATTGCAGCCAGGGAGCTAGGAGTATGACAGCTATCTCTGATGTAGGTGCTGGATTTGCTCAGAGACATGAGTTGTAATGCTTCCAAAAAAAGTCCAGGAGCCAGCTGTCACATATCTCTTCTGGGACATGACATGTCTGGGACTGTACCTGTTCTGTGTTTGGTCATTCCCATGGAGTGAGAGAGACACCAGTGCTCCACGTGCCCCAGCAGTGACCAGGACAGGTCTTCTATGGGAAACTCCACACCATCACCCAGACACTGCCCCACAGACCTTCCCCAGACCGCGGAGGGGACACCCAGCCCATGCAGTGACCTGCGATGGGGAAAGCAGAGTGTCGAGTGGTTTGAAGCCATACAATGTTGTAAGGTTAGGCACAGAGCACTGTCCTCAGGTCTGGGACGCTGTGAGATGGAGGACACCAGCTTGGCAGTGTTCAAGGCAGCTCTGCCGACTGGCATTTGGCTTACCGGCAAACACATGTCCATGCAACAGCTCAGAGCCAAATAACTGTACATGAAGCCAAGGTATTAGTTGCTGTACCTCTTTCCAGACATGACATAGTCACCTCTGAGACACTGCTGGAGTCCTGAGCACTGCTCAAAGGGGAAGGCTGCTACACTCCTTAGGAAAGCCCATTCCCAGGGAGTTAAACCAGACGGGCTACATCCCCAGCCACGCTTGATGATATCAGATGAACCAGAGGAAACTGCCACCAAAGACGTCACTAAGTCAGTAATTAAAGACGTCGAAGTGGCTATGGTTTGCAGTAATGAGATTAAACTGAGCAGTGGAAGACTTACACGATAGAACAAAATACTTCCTAGGAAAGAAGATGGCAAATCAAAGAACTATTTTCCGCGAAGGGAAATGGTTGAAAGCTTGAGTCCTTTAATATTAAAAAGAAGAAGGCACCAGCTAATTTGCTGCAGGTAGAGTCTCCTGGGTACTCTGGGTTTAAAAATTAACAACTTCTAGATGAATTTTGGCAATCAGAGAGAGGAAAATCACAGCTAAGAAGGAGGAAAGAGAGGCAAGCACGTGGGCGTGCCGCTCCCCCAGCTCACGCGCATACATGTGCTTGTGCACGTATGTATTAACACGGCTCCACTATTGAGCGCGTTCAGGTGAAGGGCACACGCGGATGTTGGCTCTGTGCAGCGCAAAGATGGAACGGGAGCCCGACGTGACTGCGAATTACAGAGCATTCGGGCAGCCTCCAAAATGCATGTAATTCCCTCCTCCGCCTCCTCCTTTCTGTTTTCTGTCCGTTTCGACCTCTACCCACGGGGAATTTTCAAAGCAAGGAGAGGAGGGGAAGGAAAGGGCAGAAGGCGGTGGGGGTCCCCCATGCTGCGTGCAGGGAGACCC
>VZSC01004066.1:121334-132119 GCA_013398225.1 Steatornis caripensis
CCAGCGCTCGCCCGCCGATCGTTTTGCCCCTGCTCGCCGCGGCACCCGCCCTTTCTCCTGCACAGGGCTGCGGTGCCATCTAGCGTCCGTGAAACCGTCCCACTTTTCGGCCCCAAAACCGGTCTGCACAGCAGCCGCAGGGCACCGAGGCAGGCTGTCACCCTCCAGCTCAGCACGGCCCGGGGCGTTGCAGCCAGCATGCCCGCTTCTGCAGCGCTCTGTTCAGCAGACAGGGTGGGGGCAACGTCGCCGGTGAACTGGAAAGATCTGAAAGGCTGGGGGGGGGAAATGTTGATTTAAGATAAAAGGCTGTGCTTGTGCTGCAGATGGCTCTGAGTTCAGGGCAGCTCTGGCACTTGCCATGATAGAGGCTCTTACAGTCAAAATAATCCTTAAAAGCTCATTTCCCTTTCAGCAGTTGCTTTTCATGAACATGACAAGCGGGAGTTGAATGTCAGCACTCCTGCAAGCGGCCAATCTGCCCAGCTCTAAGTGTTTTGTGCCTCTGTGACTCAGCCAGGAGGGAAACTTGGGGTGTTTAAGCACGAGATCCATCTGCCCCCCTGACTAGAGCACCCCACATCACAGAAGGAAGGGGCAGAAGCAAATGCCATCCATCCCCTTTCACCTCACCCAGCCTCCGTGACAGCCGGTCGGGGATGCTGGGCTCACAGGCACCTTTTTGGGGGGGCTGGCGTGGGAGCGTGCAGCAGTTTGCAGGCCGTCGTGGAGGGCAAGGGAGCGATCAGCCTCCGCTCATGCCTGGCCGAGCTCTGCCAGCAGCTGGACTGGCAGCAGTGATCAAAACAGACAGGCTAGTTCCAGCTAGTTGGCTTTTCCTGCAAGCCCTAATCTCTGCTCTCACTTGATCTAGCCTAAAGACCCTTTCCCCTGCTATCCTCTTCTCTCCCAGCAAGAGCCACGCCATCTCAGTCAAGGGCTTAGGGCTGCCCTCTGCTCCGGACCCGTGCCCCTGGGCTGCTGATCTCCCCTTACCACATTCTCAGTGACTCTCAGAACAGCCCAGTGCTCCATTCGTGGGTTGTATTTTTCTCATTTCCTGCTTTCTAATTAGTTGCTGTCTTCCAGACAGGAGGAGAAAAACCCTTCCCCTGGAGCTCTGCGGAGCTGCCAGGTAGCTCAGGTCTTGCAGGAGAGTGCTTGCAGCAGCAGTTTGCAGGGGCACTGATGGGGGAACATGCATTGAAGTCACAGCCCATGGCACACCAGGTTCTCCGCCTAGGAATGGAGAGGAGGAGCACGAACAACCAGCCACACAAGCAGACAGGCCACCCCGCTGTGTACGTATGTTGTGTGTTGCAGCTAGACAGACAGACAGACAGGCAAATATATGTTGCACGTGCATAAATATATGCATGCATTCTGCGTGTTCCTGCTGGGCACATGCACTCCGCAAGGACACGCACACACATGCCCATGGTGAGCTGCTCTGTCCTTCACCTCCGGCCTTTATGTCCCTCCACCCATATGGAATAGATAAGATCCCTCTGTCTCCAGCCTGCACCTGCGTTTGCCGACACCCCTGTCACCCAGTTCATGCTACCTGAGCGGGCGCACGTTTACTGACAGCCCCTGCCGTCCCCAGCCCTCTGACTCACAGCCTGGCTGGAGACCAAAGACCTGTCTGTCACCCTCCCAAGCACACCCATCGCTTTGCTGCTTCACATTGTGGGATACGCTCCGCACAGACCACCTCGGTCTGCACCTCCTCAGCTGCTCACTGCGGCCTCGCTCGCAGCCGTCGCTCCCGATGTGTGATCTTCCCCTTGGCACACAGCAGTTACAAGGGTGGCTGTGTTCTCCCCCACCCTCAGATGGTTAAATTTAACCCCAGTCTAATTTAGCTCTTTTCTCTGAGCCTCGTTTATTGAAGGAAGCATCAAAGAACATGGAGACTGCTTCAGAAGGAGGGGTGATGATCTTCCTAGTCAGCAGGTTTAACACAGCAGGGGACTGGTAACTCATGGCCTTGCAGGATGTTTAAAGAAACCGGGCTATGGTAGGGAGCAGTCGGGCCCTTCCAGGAGCCTCGGTGAGAGTAGATGGTCATCTGGAGCTGGACATGATGTGATGTATTTTGTTGTTGTCAAGAAAACCTCGTCATACGCTAAACTGCAGCCTGGTCGGTGTGTACCATCCTCTCCAGGGACTGATACCTGCAGACCCATACGGAAAAGAGAGGTGCAGCAGCCCCTCCAAACACTCCTGTAAAACTCCAGCAAAGATACTCGGGAGGAGGGAACTAAAAAAACTTAAGCATCTCAAACTGGAAAACCAGCAGCAGTGAGTTGCTTGGCCCTTTGGAGCAACGGAGCCCCTTTGGGGACCAGGGTCATGCTTCATCTGCTTAGCACAATGTTGCTGAGATCTTTACGCGACCAATGAGCTCAGCCGAACTGGAGATGTCCCTGTGCTCCACACTGTACAGAGGATGAAAGACCTTGGGGAATTGCGCCTACCTTGTATTTCTGGCAGTGCATTGAGGCGCAGGCAGGCTAAGGCAGCTTCAGTGCTGGCAGATAAAATAAATAAGATTTTTGCCCCAAGATCATCTGGTCCACCATCTCCCTCTCACATCGCTGCAGTCCCATGTTGTCTGGCGTCGGGTGCTGTGGGCCATGGACCTGGCCTGGGACGGTGCAAGCCAAGTGGGACTGAGCACAGGTCTCTTGCAGCCCTCCCCCTGTGTTTTGTGACCCTAAGCACCTCTGAGTGAGTGTTTTATCTCAGGTGATGGTGACTTCTGGGACTGACATAGCGAACCCACACCTCCATTCAGCATGGTGAATTCAGCATGGTGATTTACTCAAGCATACGCTCTCTAAACGTGTCAGAAAAGTAGACGAAAGAGAGAACAGCTGTTCCTCGTTCAAACATTACCAGGCACCTCAGCTGTATCGCTATCTCAGTCTGGTAAAGGCAGGCTGTTAAAATTAGCCACAGAGCCATTTGTTATGTTTGTATTGGTAAATCAGCGCGGCCAGGCCAGGGTCTCCAGCTCTGGCATACGGTTGTACCCACCATTAATATGCTAAAAATAGCACCCGTTGCCCAGCTGAGCTCTGAGGGCATTGAGAGCCCTCCGGGACGCAGTGCTTTCTTGTTATCCCTCTCCCAACACCACCCAGAGCAGCTACGTGCAGCACCGCATTGCTAACAGAGGGGCTGCAAAGATGAGGACGATTCCCGTCTAGCCATAAAGCCCGCAGCTCGATCCTCCTTCTCGGCACACACACTTCCCCTCATTTTTCTAAAATTTTTTTTTTTTCCTTTCTCGGTTCTAAAATATTGGAACTGACGAGGAAAGGGGACCTGGCCACGCAGATCACAGCCCGAGGACGTGACAGTGAGTCAGGAAAAGGCTTCTTCCCCGTTTGCGCCACTGCCCGCAAGCATCCCCTGTGCCGTACTACGTTACAGACACCAGGGGTATTTTGAATGAACAAGTTCTGAAACAATCGAGGCCCCTAGACTTCCCCGTCCTCCGTGTAGGATTGCTAAAACTTATGATTGACTCAGCCCGGTGGAAAAGCAATTTCACTCTTCCCTAAAAATAGACCAAGTGGTTCATCCTCTCAACATAGCCCAGCGCTTGGCGATAAAACCGGCTGCCAGACACCACTGGGAGGCAGTGAACAGGACGGAGGGTGTGGGGAGTGGAGCAGGGCTCCTGGTAGGAAACGCTAAGGACTTCCCGGCTGTGAGTTTCACGTACGTTTTTCCACTGGGGCTGTCTACAGCGTGACAGAGCTGTTGGGACCACCGAGACCTCCCTGTAAGTAATTTTGGGGTAGATTAGAATGTGGTGAAGTGTTGCACGAATGCGAACCTCAGGCTGATGTTAAAATGCAGGGCAAATGAGGATGCTTAGCACTTTGTGCTATGAAAGTGGTATTGCAGCTCATGGAAAGCCATGGATTTTATGTTGTTGGTCCAGAGCTTGGTAAATCCTATGCTCTGCTGCAGAAGGTGCGGTCTCTGTGTTCCATGGATGGTGGCTTCGGTCTGGTTCTGCACCGTTGTCTAGGGCGCATGGGCACATTCAAGGCTGAGACAGAGTATTGTACACGCGTGCTTTTCCCCTACCCTGGAATACTGAAGTTCCTGTTTTGAGGCTTAAATTCATGGGGCCAGATCTCGGTGGCTACTCTCTCTCCCCAAAAAAGTAGTCTTATTTACCATGGCTCTGGTCACCATAAGCAGCAATAGGGGAAAGAATCTGTACGGCATTGGGTTGAGCCGGATGGATGCTGGGGGTGGAGGGGACGTATGCCAGATTAAAACCCTGTCCAGGACTGGCAGGCAGCAGGCAGCAAAATGTGGACTGTTGGGAGGGAAGCGAGTTTTGCTTGATCTTACAACGCCAGGGAACAGGAGACCGAGTGGGATTAGTTAAGGAGGGAATTTCTTTCCCTCCGTCCTTTCTCCGTGTCTTCAGGGAGGACTGAGAAATGTGTTTGTGACCCTGAGCCAAATAAAGGGCTTCAGGAGCCTGTTGGGTCGGCGGCATTAATACGGCCACACCACTCCCTATTTATTCTCACGTATGGGAAGTAACTCCAAAAACCGCCGTCACTCTGTAAGATGGAGCAGAAATCTCCCCCTGTGTGTGTGTTTGTGTGTCTCATACCTGATTATCCACTCGCCAAAGCCTTTTAGCTCTAAGGGTTGTGTCCTGGCCAGCAGAAGACAGACAGGACTCCAGGTCCAGGTCTCGGCGCTGCTCCTGACCCCAACGGCCTGAGCTGAAAGCAGTGTTTTTCTGCTCGTACGTTTGGCAGCGGTTAACGTTTCCTTCTGAGATACAGATCCTGCTAATTGCTGGGACAATAACAGCAATTCTTTAACTTTCCCCAATTCCCTCCATCTTGCCAGTTTTCCCCAAAATCTTTGCTGGAAATATGTGAAGTAGCTTCCGATTTGTATTAGAAAACAGGGATTTAGGGAAAGAAAGGTGGAACCGATGCCTCAGTTACAGATATCACTCGATGACAAGAGGCAAAACACGAAAACCCTTGTTCTTGTCCAGGCAAAGCGGTAAATAACCCGCTAGTGGCAATTAAGGCATCCAGCGTGGGTGGGCACTCGCAGGAACATCCTACAAAGGCTGTTCCCAGCCCTTGAGAAGATGCAGCATTTTGCAGGATACAAAAGCTTCCTTTTGGGGGGAAACCAGGCGAGGATGTCCTAACCCTGTTTCTAGGAGGATGAAAATCCTTCTTCGGCACCAGCGAAAGCCCCGGGTCTGAGTCTGAACGCGGTAGCAGGGGTCTCTGCGTTAATTACTGTACACCCTGGTATTTTACTCTTTCAAAGCCAACCATTGCTTTCCTCCCCATATTCTCACCGGCAGTTTGCCTCAGTCAGAACCAAATGGAAACGCTGAGGAAACTCAATAGCTACAAGCAGGTTGGGGTTTTCTCTTTAAAGGATACTGCAAAATTTTTTTTTGGCTATGGCTGTTTCTTCCAAAACAGTATTAAGTTTTCTTGTGTGTCAGTGATAAAGAGCTGACAGCAGCATGGAAACACCATGGTAAGAATAGAAAGCAAAGGCAGGGTCGCAGCAGCTCCTCAGAGCCGTGTGCTATCCGTGCAATGCCCGCCGTGTGAACACCATGGCATGGCAAAGAAATGCTTAAAGATACATGGCAAAGAAATGTTTAAAGATACATGCCACAGCCCTGATCCCAGCTGTGCTCTGCATCCCGGGAGGGATGTGAGGCCGGTGATGCTCTCCGGGCTCGTGCCTGCGCCGACATTCCCAAGGTATCTCTTTGCGGGGGTTAGAGAGGGCTTCCCTTAAAAGGTCTGGTATTCGCAGCGTGCCAAGAAGCCCTCTCCCCAGGCAGAGGTTATTCCAATGGGTAGCTTGGAGTTGCTTTCCCTGAGGAAGGGGGTTTTAGAGGGAGGGAAGCTGCTGTCACGAATGGCCGTCCTGCATTGGAGGCTGCAAGGGCTGAGATGGTGCTCTACGGGAGAAGGTAGAGCACGCAGAGGACACAGCGCCAGGCAGAGGGCTTGGGGATAAAAACGGTCCTGCTGCCGGCCAGAGTTCACGGACAGGTGAAACAGAGAAACAGGGGAATAAAAACAGCTCTCCTTGGATGTCAAGCAGGGGTGCTTATCACCGTTTCAGTGAAACCCCCCTGTATAAAAAACTAGATAAGTAGCAACTGGAGGGTGCTGGAAGGATGCTGGTGTGAGCGCGCCAGAGGGCAGTGCTGGACACCGAGATCCCAGCGATACACAGCTATGAGAGCAATTTATTAAACGCCCATTTGGCCTTCATTAACCCTTCGCAAATAGCAGAGGACCGTGGAGAGCGAGGCAATGCCCAGCGGACAGTCGAGGCTGCCTCCGCCTTGTCTAGGCACTTTGCATCCCAAAAGCCGGGGAGCCGATCCGGGTGATGTTGAAGGCCCTCTCAAAGGAAAGACAACCCCGCAGCAGCTGGCCCACTGGGAAAGCCACGTCCCCAGCCGGCAATGCCGCTCGCAGCTGTCTCTCGTCAGAGCTTCTTGGCATTTTTTGGTATCAGGAATAGAGTGCTGTGCGTTCCTGGATTTTTGCAAAGCCCAGAAATAGCCCTGAGCTGCCTTGGGGCAGATACTCAGCTCCGCCTGAGGCTAAATTTTCCTGATTCTTCTCAGGAGCTGTTTAAATTACCTGGGGGTTGTGAGGTTGCTCGTGCAAAGGAAAGTCCAGCTGACGCTGAGGAGCCCAAGACGTTTGCAGGAGTGACTAAAGATCGTGAACCTTCAGTTTAGAGGCGCTGGAAATTGTAAAGAGATTTGGTGTTAAAACTCAGGTGCTGGAAACAAGACACTCTTCAGTAGCTGGTTTTTTCCTTGAACCCTTCCCACCTCCTCAGATGGGCAAATGCAACTTCACACATGTGCAAAATGTGAATTGTTTGACTATAATTTAGTAGACAGTTCCCAAAGCATGAAATGATATTCTAAATGTTATTTCCTCTTCAACACAGCTGCTCTTTAGTTACATCATTTTATTTTACTTATTCCTTTAGCACCTTCCTCTGGTTCTGGCGTTTTTCTTTTCAGCCCGTTTCCCACCTCAGAATTCATGTATTAGCTCCATGCACCAGCGCTGCTCGAGCAATTGCAACATATGGCTTGCAGACAGCGCCAAATCTCTCTTAAACCCTTTCAAGAGAGAATGATTTAATTTTTTTTTATCTGTATTAGTCGTTACGCTTACTGTCTATACCAAAGATGCCCCCCACCTCCAAATCAGGGATCTATTGTACATGATGCTGTACAAACTTATTTGAAAGGTCAAGGTCTACTCATGAAAGTTTGGAATCAGAAAATAAGTGTTGTTAAGTTGTATGATTTTTGTTACTTATCTAACTGTGATCAGTGTTGTTCTTACATCTGAGTTGGTTACACGTAAAAATCTCAGTTCTCACTTTCAAAGGTCGACTCCTGGCCCATGTAGCTCCAACAAAAAGGTAACTTGGGCCAAAACAGTAAAAAAAACAGTTGACATCTTTTAGGAAAAAACATGTTTACAATTGTCACTCTCCCATGTAATTGGCCAATCCATGGCAAAAAGAAAAAGCTTGAATTTCAAATCCTCGCTGTTCTTTGTAGAACTGAAAATGAGAGAAAACACTGCAGTCTGCAAACAGAGCAAAGCGTGATCCAGGGGTCAGGAGGGAGTACGCGTGAGGATGAGCAGGGTGTTTCAGAGCATCACTAGTCCTCACTCACTATTACAGGCTGCTTAAATTTTGGTTGATGCTGCCTGCTGCAGCCTTTTCCCATTTCTTTTTCCCTTTCTTTCGGAAAAAATAGCACATGACATTTTAACGTGCGCTAAAGCCTCAAGCCGATCATGAGGTCTCTGAGAAATAGCTAGAGATGCTCAGCCCTCCTCAAACTCTCATCCTCCCAGCACCACCCTTGCCCACACCCCCTTCGCTGCAGCATCCCGGGACCCCTCACCCTTTTGGGAACCTCCAAACCGGGGCAGCGAGGCAGCCTGCCCTGCTTCCCACGGCACCTTTGGCATGCGTCTCCTTTGGCAGAGCTTCCCCATGGACCAGGGCCTCTGGCGCAGAAGTTGGAGCCAGAGATTTAAACCTTTCCCCGCTGACCGAGCACCTCCTGTGGGCTGCCAGGCTCCTGGATTAAGTGGCAGCACTGGTTTCCCAGCCAGCTTTTATGGGTGCTCACCCATCCGTGTAAATTCCCTCAGCCCAGCCATGGGGCAGTGCCTGTATTTTGGAGCCCCTTTTGTCAAGGGACCAATTCTCCAGGGTGTAAAGCTGTGAGGAGGATGGAGTAGGTGAGATTCTGCATATGCAACTGCCACATCTAGGGACAGAGGCACTTAGAAACGTGGTCCTCATCTACGGGGACCTTCCAGTTTCTCAAGGGGGACAGTGAGTTGCCGAGGTTTTGCCGATGTGCACGCCAGGGACAAGCAGGTGGGCACGGAGACGCACGTCCAGCCACGCGGTCTGAATCAGGGGACCCAACGGGTAATGACCATCCAACTAGAGATAACCCGTGAGCCATCTCAGGGAGGGACGAGTAGCAGAAGTGGTCCCAAATTCCCACAAAACAACAAGCCCGGAGCACCACAAACCCAGGATCATTTCCATGTCAGTTCACCTCCATGCCCTTGGGAAACAGACTCACTTTCACAGTGTGAAGAAATCACTGTTTTCCTGCCCTGATTTCCTTGGTGCTAAGAAGCTCCGGGACACGGGTCCCTGTACCCCCACCAGCCTTTGAGTATTGGGTTTTGGGTTCTGCACTGTGGGACTCGCTGAACGTCTCCCGGCGCCCGAGCCGTAGCACAGCCAAGAGGCGAGACCATAACACGTCTGTGCTCCACAGCGTAGCACATGCCGGGTTCAGCAGCTGTCGTGGCAAACCCAAAGTTGATCGGCAGAGGAGCAATGTCAGGCAGGCACCGAGCAGGTGATGGAGGATGCCAGACTTGACTGGCTGGGATGGGATGCTCTCTGGAGCACCGCTCACTTCTGTGAGCAATGGAGAGGGATGGGATCCTGGAACAACTTCCGCCACCGGACTAACCCTTTCCCTCTGGCTCATGTGAGCTCTGCGCGAGACCCTGGCTGATCCCCATTACACAACCCTCAGTCCACGGGCAGCTGTGGGGCGCACACGGAGACAAAAAAGGGCTTTGCTTAGCAGCTGTGTTTGCTCAGGGTGGCTGATTTTGGGAGCAAAGCCGATGACATGTGGTTGGCCAGGCAGCCCAGGAGACTGGTGCTGAGCTTGCAGCTTCCTTTTTTAATAGGTGACTCAGGCGCTCGGTAGCTCACTGGGGTTGGTGGTGGGAGCCGAGCTGCAAAGGATTGCCAGCAGCAGAGGTGGTGGACACCAACAGGTGGGTAGCATTGTTTCTGTATGGGATAAAGTGGTTTAAATAGAAAGCGGAGTGAAACGGAGCTGCCGTGTTACTGGCGAGATGGGGTTTTCTCAGAGGAAGGAGGGGGACAGGGCTTTGTTAGTGATTTGTTTTCCACTTGTTGGGAGATGGCTGTCAGACGTAACGTGATTACAGTTCAAGAGACCTGTAATATTATCTCCAGCAGGAAACGGAGCAGCTGAGTGATTTATGGGCAATAACTGAAGAGGAAGTGAGGGAATTTTTAGACGAATATTTAAGAGTCTTTTTCCCCCCGTTGCCTTGCTGTTTCCCCTTGTGTCTAGAAAGATCAGTGCGTACAAATTAATATGAGGAATTACATTCCTTCATTGCAAATTTCCAGGTCCCACAGCCCACCCTGCTCGCCGGGGGCACAGCTCGTGGGGCAGCGAGGCTGTAAACTGAGCCCAAGCTGCACATACGTGGGGCAAGGGAAGAACTCAAGAAACCCGGACAGCTGCTCCCTACAGACAGTCCCAACATTGCAGCCCCTCGTATGAAATGTGCAGATTCATCCGGCGCCAGACGCCGGCACGAAGGACATTTTCCCGACAAGCCCCAGCAGGGACGAGCATTCCCCATGTCCTTCACTCGGACAGCAGCGGCGTCGGCCGCGGTGCCAGCCGCTGGGTGGGATGGGAGCAGGGGGTCCTCAGGAGCTCTGCTATTTTAGCTCATGGGGGATGCTTTAATGCTTGAAGTATTAGGCTTAAAATCCCTGGGGCCGCAGTCAGTGCTAATCAGTCAGCGCCACGCGGGATGCGTCACTCGGTGCTGGAATGCATGCCGAACGTGCCAGCGGAGCCCTTTTGCTCAGCAAGGCAGAAATGTGCAGCCCGGCACAGGTCTCAAAATGGGCTTCCACGCCCTCCACCTCATACACAACAAGTAACGCCCTAAGCCTGGTCTGCATAACATCCTTTGGCTTTGCTTTAGCATCCTGAGGAGGGACGTGCCCCCATCCTTCCCAGGGGATGCTGTGCATCAGCACCGTGCTCACAGCTCCTGAGATGTCCTAGGTGCCACTCGGACACCGTTAGCTGCACGCACGTGACAGCTCAGCTTTCTCATTAGCAGGATGAACTGTTGTTCTTTTGCTCTTATCTATAATTAGCAATTCAGAGTGTGGCAGCAGCCTGTTTCATCAGGCAGAGCCGCGCGGAGCGACCAGACTTTCCTCAAGCACGGAGCCAACCGCCTGCCCGGCGGGTTTGGGCAGCCGCTATCTAAGGCAAGCAGCTTTGTGAGAAGCGATAAGCAAACGGAGGGCTGTGCGCAGCCTGTGCGCTGCAAAAAAAAAAAAAAAAAAAAAAAAAAAATTTTAAAAAAAAAAAAA